>JABTTQ020002482.1:0-245992 GCA_016081115.2 Rehmannia glutinosa | reverse complement strand
TCGTTCCAGTTGTATTGCTCCCAGGCGTCGGTTAAGTCTAAAAAGGAAGTTGAATAAACATCAATTTCCGATTTAAAATTAAATGCGAGTTTATCTGAAATGTATTAGTGCTGGAGGAGAGTGATCCCCAACCTCAACATGAGGTTAACAACTCAAAGACTTCGAGAGAGTATTGATGGGAAATTAACTAATTTGAGAGTGAAGTGAGCTTTTAGAAAATTAGTTTACTTGATTTTTACTAGTGATAAGTCTTACACCCTTTATAGAATATGGTCTTCAACACTTATTTTAGATTAAGTTATTATCAGTGAGAGTTAGCAAATATATATCGTGATAATAAATATGGAAGAAATAAAATCTTTGAAAGCAAATGGCACTGAGTATTTTTATAGTGGTTCGAGGATGGGATAATTCGCTACTCCACTATTCTCCAACTCCCGAAGGTAATCCACTACTGGAAGCATTTACAAAAAGGATAATTCAATTCGAGTAGCCTTGATCACACAAATGGTTTCACTCCGTGACTCAGATTTCTTCGTAAAATGGTGACTCACTACTTGACTCTTCAAACCCACTCGACTTGATCACACAAATCCTCCGTTGGATTAAAATTAGGCTCTAACTTCAACCTTGGCACATCCTTCACCCGCGTGAAAGTGCGGAGACCCCTTTATTCTTTAATAACAAGTTTTTCCTTTTTAGCGGGTTGAAGTTTTCTTCCTTCCTTCATTGAGTTGTATTGGTTATAATCACTTTGGTGGTTTGGCTCCAAGATTTGTAATGTTTAGCTTAGAGAATATTGCGGTTGTTTGCTTGCTTTCTCTAGTGTATGTCGTCGTACTTCTCTCGAGAATTCTCCTCGGCCTATTATAGTGAGAATTTGAAAATGTGTCCTGAAGATATCGACAATTTTCAAATTTCACTTCTTATGTTGGCTTGTCTTGTCTTGTTGTGCACTTACCGATGTCGACCAACCTTAGCATTAATGCCTCGTATGCGCCTAAATCGTACCATCTTTGTGCGAATTTCCCATTGGTTCCAGCTACTTGTACTCTTTCAGCAAGACAACTTTTAAGGTTGCAAGTCTGCCCCTTACAATTTTGGATAAGTCTTTGACTTTTCATTGCAACAGACTTCTTGACTTTCTCTAAGACCTTTAGTCAGCTTTAACCTTTATTGATTCTCTCCTTGATTCTTGGATGACTCACCATGAGTCTCTTGAAAAGGAACAACTTCTTTACTGACCGAGTGTCTTCTTGATACTCCGTTTGCGTCTGCACAAATGAATATTTTTCTGCATTTCTTGATCGATCTTCTGCATCTTCAACTCGGCGGCTTGAGAACTCAACTATCTATCTAACTACTAAAAAGTTGAAATACATATAGACAATGGGGTACCAACTTTGTAATCTAAGTTTTCTATGCATCATCAAAACCTATACAAATACATTTCCTAACAATTTCCCTCTTTTAGATGATGCCAAAACTTAAATTACAACGTAAAGTGCTAAAATAGAATGATTGAAAGAATGTATCTTTTTATTAAATGATTCATTCAACACTTACATTATTTTATATATTTACAAAATGTAAATATACAACAAATTTTTGGCAGCTAACTTCAACGTCTTTGATGCCTTCTTCTTTTTTCTTCATCTTCTTCTCGCCTGAGGCAATCTTCTTCGACTTTCTTCCTCATTTCCACTTCTTTCCTTTTGAGGTGATCTTCTTCAGCTTTCTTCCTCCTTTCCTCCTATTCTTTCCTTTTCATTCTCTCATAGTCTCTTCCCAGCTTCTCGTCTGCTAGTCTCTACTGCCTTTCAGCATCTTCTTTATATCTTTGCTGAAGCTCATCTGAAACGCGAGTAGCTTCTATGTTCTTGGCCTCATTAAAGCACATCTAGTATTCATAGTCCTTTTTAGAGGATTAATAGCCATGAATCCAGTTGATCTTCTTGGTGGAGAGTTTCGCATGTCCCCACTGGACACGGAATTTATTCCTCTTCCTCACAGCGGAGCCTTCTCTTAATGGTTGGTAGGCTATACCCTTGAAGTCTGCTTGACTCTTTGATTTTCCTTGAGTCTTCTGCTTCTTGGTTGATTCAATGTCTCTTAGCCCTTTCTCCAGTACAAGTCGATGTGAATCTGAATTACTGAAGGATCAGAAAATACCAAATGCAAGCTATCTCGAGTTATTGAAGACTATGTAATTGAGTTCTTGAGTTCTTGTATTTGTTTATCATAGATCAGGTGTTGATTTTCGTTGTATTGAGTCATTTGAGTGGCCAAGTTGATGTTAGAGGCCAAGTATATTGAGTCTAGAGTCATGTTAGTTAATCATGTGTCAAAAAAAAGCATTGACAATCGAACAACAAGAGGTTGCATTCAAAAATGTCCAAGCGCGTCCATTCCCTCGTATGACCTTATGATCAAAAATGGTTAAGAAATGATAAAGTAATTTTTGTTGATAAGCGCTTAATAGCGGATGTGATTTGTTGTCAAAAACTTTAGGACAACCGGTCGCTATGTTTAAATTTCGAAAGTTTAAATCGTTGGATCAAGATTTGACACAGATTGACATCAAGGGCGACCGGTCATTGTCTAGGGCGACCGGTTGCTGTAGATGGTGACCGTTCGCTCAAGAAACAAAGAGTTTTTCAAAACAAAAACGAAACTCTAGGGCGACCGGTCGCTCTCCATAAATTTTCTTCTTTGTTTTATTTCAAGTTTTAACACATTTAGGTACGAGTCTCCCTATAGAGGGCCGTGGTTTAATTTCATTACAGAGAGCTTGTCCGATTTTGTCAAAAATAAAGTTCAAGAAGTCATCAAAAACTTAGTAAAATCATTTGAAATGTTTTGAAGTATTTGGACAACTTTTGGAAATATTGTTTTGGTATAAAAATCATTTGTATGAAAACATCAAAATAAAAATAAAAGTATTTTTCTAACAAACTCCCCCTTTTTTATGATTATAATCCAAAATAATTTTTAGAGAGCTAATAAATTTTTCCGGTCAAAATAATCTATCCATTTTAAGCAACACTTATCAAGATAAAATATCCATGAGGGAAAGGAGTAAAAAAATTTCAAAAACAAGTTTTAAAAGCTCCACCTATCAACATGCTAAACAATAAAACCAAAAAAACTGAGAACCTATAAGTTGAAAGCTTAGCTTATCCAATATAACTTAAAAGCTATAGAACTTAAAGACTCCTCCAGTCGAAATAAATTATTAGTCACAAAACTCAATGTATTCAAAAAACAATTTAACACATCTTATAATTTAAAGAGGTTTTTAACCATTGTGGGCATTTTTATGAGCTTTTCAAAAGTTGAAAAAGCTTAAAAGCTTCCCCTGTCAAAATTAACTTATTAGAATCAAAGTTCAACAATTATGGGAGTTAAAAAACAATATACCATATATCAAAAAGCTCTAGATTTTTTAAACAAACTTTTTACCAAAGAGTTTTTTCTGTGAGTTTTTTCTAGCTCATTTGCCTTACCAATAGAACATGAGCTCATGAAATATTTCTTCCCCTTTGGAATCATCAAAAATACCATTAGCAAAATAAAAACAGTATACATATATATATATATATATCAAAGTGGCATGAGAAGAAAAATCGAGCAATAATCATGGTAAAAATCATGCTAAGAGTTTAAGAAATCACAATAACATATTAAGACCATGAGATAGATATACTATTATGATCAATATGTGAATTCTAATCAATTGAATCAAGGGTAGCATGATAAAGAGTGAAATATCATTGAAGCATTTTATCAAACACATGACATGCATGAATATAAGGCAAGGATTTATATGCAATTGGTATATCGAATTAAGCCAAAAATTTCAATACTAGTCCTAATTCTAGTGCAATAATCCAACAATGTAAGCAATTTCCATCAAATAAATACAACATTCATCAAATACATATAAATTCCAGAAAACATCAAGGTTCAACCCAATTGAGAGGATAGAGGTAGAACAAAACTTACAAATGATTGAGAAAGAGGCGTAGGAGAGATAAGATGTGCATTTAGAAAGCCCAATAGTAGCAAATACAAGAAAAGATCATTTAGTATGATATGTGTGTGAATTGAACGACGAGGTGTGAAAATTGAAAGAAAACAGAAAAGATGACGGATGAGTTTTTAACACAAATTTTATACCTAGAGGCGATCGGTCGCTATTGAGCGACCAATGCACAAGAGCAGCGATCATCTCTGCTTGTATTCCTTATGTCCAAATATTGAAGTTTTGAAAATGTGATTTTTACCCCCAAAATTTAAAAAATCATAAAATGCAAACATAGACCTTATTCAATATGCATTATGCCTAAACAAGCTCGAATTGGGTTAAAAAACTCGTGATAACGGTTTTTAAAAATATCCATGAGTTGATCTTGAGACATGAACAAATCATATCTCAAATTTTCGTTTAGGAACACAATCTCTTAAAAATGATGTCAAACCTCAATATGTTTTGTTCGATTATGATGAACTGGATTTTGAGAAATATTGATTGCGAAGGTATAATCACAATAAATAGGAATATTTCAAAAGAAAATTTGTAATCCGCTAAGGTTTATTTCATCCAAAGTAATTGTGTGCAACAAAAAGCCGCGGGAAATATATTTGGCTTCGGCTATTGATAATGATACATAATTTTGTTTCTGTGAAAACCATGAAACTATACAATTGCCTAAAAGTTGACATGAGCCGGATGTACTTTTATGACCATCAATATTACCGGCATAATTCGAGTCACTATATCCTTTTAAAGAAAAATTTTCATTCTTTGGATAAAATAAACCATAAGAGATAGTGCCTTTTAAATATCAAAAAATTCGTTTAACGGCACTTAAATGAGATTCTTTGGGATTGCTTTAAAATCAAGCAAATAGGCATACATCACGAAACATATCGGGTCTACTTGCGGTTAAATAAAGTAAACTACCAATCATGCATCAATATTTGGTTTCATCAACTGATTTACCTTTTTCATCCTTGTCGAGTTTGATGTTTGTTGCCATTGGAGTTGCAACGGTTCTTCCTTCTTCAATTCCAAACTTCTTTAGAAGTTCTTTAAAATACTTTGATTGTGAGATGTAAATACCTTCTTGGCATTCTTTGATATGGAGTCCAAGGAAAAAGTTGAGTTCTCCCATCATGCTCATCTCAAATTCACCTTGCATTAACTTAGAAAATTCCTTGCACAAATATTCATTAGTAGCACCAAAATAATATCATCATCTACATATATTTGAACTAAGAGTCTATCTTGACCTTTTTCAAAAATAAAAAGAGTTGTATCAAATTTGCCTCTTGTAAAACCATTTTTTAGAAGAAAAGAACTTAGTATCATACCATTCTCGGGGTGCTTGTTTGAAACCATATAAAGCCTTTTTAAGTTTATAAACATCATTTGGTCTAGAAAAGTTTTCAAACCCCAAGGTTGTTTAACATAGACTTCTTCTTGAATAAAACCAGTTAAAAAGCGCATTTAACATCCATTTGGTAAAGTTTAAAATTTTTAAAAACAAGAATAAGCAAGTAAAATACGAATAGCTTCAAAACGTGCTACGGGTGCAAAAGTTTTATCATAATCAATACCTTCTTCTTGACAATAACCTTGAGTTACTAACCTTACTTTATTTTGAATGATGTTGTCTTGATCGTGTAGCTTGTTCCTGAATACACATCTGTTCGATGATAGTTTGTGATGAAGGATAAGGCACAAGTTCCCAAACATCATTCCTTTCAAATTGATTTAACTCTTCTTGCATCTCTAGAAACCAATCTTCATCTCCAATTGCTTCCTTTGCATTTTTTGGCTCTTTTTGAGATATAACTTGTCATAACTTTGTCAAGTGGATCCCCAATTATAAGATCTTTTGGATGATCTTCTTTGAATTTTAGTGCCACGGGAAGATCTGATGCATCACCCTTATCTTCTTGTTGAACATTTGACGTAGAAGGTTGATTATTTAGAGTAATGTTTGGAACAATTGGTTCAACTCTGTCTTCTTCATCACAATCATCATTTGGTATTCTTCAAATACCGGAGGCTTCATTAAATTTGACGTGTATATATTCTTCAACCATCAAGCTTGTCTTGTTATATATCCGGTATGCTTTGCTCTTAGTCGAGAACCCAATAAATATTCCATCATCAGCCTTAGGATCAAGTTAGTCCAATTGATCATTGGTGTTCAAGATAAAACACTTGCAACCAAATATTTTGAAGTAGCTAATATTTGGTGTTCTTTCTTTTCAAAGCTCATATGGAGTCTTGTTCAACTTTCGACGAAGATATACTTGATATATAACATAGCAAGCGATGTTTATAATACGCCTAAAGATATTTTGGAAGATAAAACTCATTTAGCATAGAACCGACACATTTCTTGTAAAGTCAATTTTTCCTTTCAGCTATACCATTTTGTTGAGGAGTTCTCGGAGCCTAAAAGTTACGTGCATATCCCTTGGTTTCATATAAGACTCTAAAATCACCATCAAATTCACCTCCTCGATCACTTTTTATAGATTTGATAATATCTTCTTTTTCATTTTCTATAAGTCTGCACAATTTAGCAAACTCATAAGAGGCATTAATTTTATTTGCAAGGAAAATAACACAAGTGTATCTAGAAAAATCATCGACTATGACGAAAGTATATTGTTCCACTTAGACTAGCCATGCCAATATCTCCATACAAATCTAGGTGAAGAAGTTGTAGAGGTTTGGTTGTGGAAATTTCATCTTTGGGCTTAAACTACTTTTAACTAATTTGTTCATTTGACAAGTGTCACATAAACCAAGATTTTCAAAATTTAATTTGGGTAGTCCTATGACATGTTGATTTTTGTAAATATTTTGCAAGTATTTGTATCCAAGATGTCTAAGTCGCCTATGCCATAAATTAGTCAAATCATTGTTGGCGACAAAGGCAAGAAAATATTTGACTAACCAAATCACTTGTACAAATTTTGTAAAGATTGCCTTTTCTACTAGCTTCACAAATAGTTTTACCATTTTTGAGAATAAGACATTTTTCTATATTGAAAAGAACATCATAATATAATAAATCATATAGTTGGCTAACACTTATCAAATTAAACTTAAGCCAATATACTAATAAAACATCATGAAGAGAGATATAAGAATTATCAATGTCTCCATTACCAATGACTTTGCCCTTGCCATTTCCGAACATAATCATTCCTCCTTCTTGTTACTTGATGTTAGTGAAGATATGTTCCTTTCCGGTCATGTGATGCGAACATCCGCTATCCACGAGCTATTTGGGATTTTCTTCAACCGTAATTTTTCCAAGTACTTACATTTAAATTATATTTAGGTACCTAGAGTGTTGGGGTCCATGGGGGCTATCATTGAGACCTTTGGGTCTCTAAAAATGATTATTGCTATTTTTAATCCTACAAGTGCTAGCAAGATGTCCATTTTTGCCACAATAAAAATAAGTAATAATTTTAGGACTATTAGCACGTATGAAAGTTGGAGCTTAGTTCTTGTTTCTGGAATTGGTTTGAAAAGGTTTGTAACCAAGTCCTAATTTGATTGCTCATTTTTTTGTGCACCAAGAATTTTTGTAACCTTATCGGTACTCAAGTTGAAATGTTGAATATTTTTTTAAAAAAAAATTTCTATCTCTTTTGTGAGCAATTGTTTTCTGGAATCAAGAGTTTTAACTTTGGTAAGAGTAATAGTATGAGCATAATCAAGAGATTCATAAGAAGAAAATAACTTATCTTTCTCTAATTTTAACTTTTTAAAATCCTTTTTCAAGTTCTTGTATTTGCAAATCATATCCCTAAACTTATTTTGTAATTCATCATAATCTCCTTGAAGTTTATCAATTAAAGAAGAAGAAGAAAAATAGTGAGAGTGTACCTCATTGTTTTCATCATCTATAGCCGTAAGTCCTCTCTCGGCTTCCTCTTCATCATCGGATGTTGCAAGTAGCTCGTCCCAAGTTTTAACATCCATATTCAAGGCCTTCTTTTTTAGAAAAGAACTTTTTCTTTTTTTGTTCCTCCTCTGCCATTTTGGAATAATCGGCTATAAAGTGCCAGAATTTTCCACATTTTTGGAAAGAGACATAAGATTTATTTCAAATTTTTGGAAAGAATTGCAAAGAGTAATGGGGACAAGATTACAATTCAGTACGTTTTTTCATCCCCAAACAGATGGATGGACAAACCGAAAGGACAATACAAAGGTATTTGAGGTACATGCTTAGAGCATGTATATTGATCCGGAGGAGGTTGGGAACGACACTTGCCACTAATTGAGTTAAACTTATAATAATAATTATCGATAAACTATTGGGATGGCATCATATGAGGCATTATACGGAAAAAATGTAGATCGTCAGTTCACTTTGCGGATGAGTTGGAGAAAAGAAATTTTTGGGTCCAAACATTGTCAAAAGAACAATTGAAGCCATATAGAAGATAAGAGAAAGGATTAAAGTGGCACAGGATCGACAAAAGTCTTATGCCGATCCAAGAAGCAAATAGTAACAATTCGTTGTAGGCGAGAAAGTTTTCCTGAGAGTATCACAGATGAAAGGAATTTTTAGATTTGGTAAGAGATTGAAGCTCAATCCGAGATATGTTGGTCCATACAAAATTCTGGAGCAAGTCGGGAGAGTAGCGTATAGATTGGCCTTCTGCCAGCAATACACAATGTTTTTCGCGTATCATCTTATGGAGGTACATGTCAGATCCGAGTCATGTTATTAATTATGAGACTATAAAATTGGAAAAGCATTTATCGTACGAGCTAGGAGAAACCGCTGGCAGTACTAGATCGAAAGGTGCACAGGTTAAGAAATCGAGACGTGGAGTTAATCAAAGTACAATAGAGTGGAACCACCACTTCCGCAAGACACCAACCCAGTCTGCCTCAATTTTCGTCGAAAAAATCCCAAAACCATCACTTCTACGATTCAGCCTTCGACGGAAAATTCCCGAATCAGCCCCAAAACCAACCACCTTATGTCCATAGTCGCGGGAAATTGCTCATCGCACCACTGCATCGTGTTTCCCCCCTTTGGTCATTGGTATTCGGGTAGATAGGCAGAAAAAAATGAGAAGAGAAACAGAGACGGGGCAGTGGGGATGGGAAGAAGAAACATAGGAAAGAAAAAAGGAAAAATAAAGATATAGAGAGACATAGAAAGGGAATTACCTTAAGGGGCTGACATATAGGGAAAAAAAAGAGAAAAAGAAACAAAATAGGGGAAACAGAAGAAGGTTTGTTTTTGGTGTAGGGAGGGGAGCTGCAAGTGAGAGAATTAGAGAAAGAACAAGAATAAGAAAAGAAAACGAAGAAGGGTTGTTGACGGGAGTTAAGAAGGAAAAGCGAAAAGACAAAAAAAGAAAGAAAAGCTGGTACAGAGGACAGAAAGAAGAGAGAGATGGAGAAAAGGAGTAGTGATTTACGTATGAGATGAAAAGGGGGAAAGAGAAATTGTGGGATGTGGTCCCTTTACCTTAAATTACGATTCTGCCATTGACCCTATTTTCAATTGTCCAAATTAACCTTATTCCAATTTCAACCCCAAATCCAATTTAGCCTTCAAACTTTTTTTTAATATTCTCTAAGCCCTTAAATTAGGATTTTAGTTATTATTTCTATGTTTTGAGTCTAGAGTTGAGGTTTAACTAGTTTTATATTTTTCTATTGTTAGGCGATTTATCGAGCGAGGATTAGGCGTGCTTGCATCCAACACTTTTTAAGTTGTACTTATTTTCAAGCTACGTTCAAGATGAGGTTTGTTTTCTAAATATTTATTGTCATTGTTAAATACTTAGTTATTTTGCATGATGTGTAGTACGGTTGCTGTAGACACCCATGAGCCAGGGACTCAAGAGGTCCGGGGTCGATGTATCCTCCAGTTGGAACTCCTAAAGTGCAATCTATGTCTATGTCTATGGTTTTTCAAAGAATCTATGCTATGTTCTATTGTATTGTATTTGCATGCTAATGTGAGATATCTGTGTATTGAGCTTGGACAATTTTGACTCCACTGAGCTGTGTCCCTCACCCCATATATAACCAACTTTTTAGGTGAATGAGATGGCGCTAGCTAAGAGCGGTGGATATGAGAAGACCTATGAATTTTATAAGTGTTTAATTTAAAAAATAATAATTATGTTGAACTATTTGATCTCTTTTCAAGTTGTTTAAGTCACTAGTTTTTACATCAAGTTCATTATAAATTGATAGAATTAGACGATGATTAAACTTTTATTTATGAAATATATTGTTTCCGCTGCAATTGAATTAGTTTATTTATTTTTAAATTGTCCGTGTTCTTATTCATTGTTAAAATTAGGTGCATGCTTGCTTATTTTATATAGATATTCTAGGGCGTTACAAGTTAGCCCAATCCTACGATCTCCTGAGTTGAGTACTTTGTAGGAAAATTATAGTTAGGAACTTAGATTTATTATTTGGGTGCCCACACACTTCCGTTGATAGGGATGATCGAATTGGAAGATCGTGGTGTTTACGAACTTTGGGGTTTCGAAGGATTAACGAAGAAAAAGCGAAAAACAAGAAAATTGTCGAAATAGGTAAATTTTCTTATGCTTCCTTTAGTTACAATAAATTTAATAAGCATCATCTTGTGTTCTTATATCTAAAACTCGCTTTTTAAAATCCGTTGCTTCCGCTTCCATTTGATTAGATCGAAAAGCCGTATCTTATTTGACCCGTATTAGATCTGAGACTCGAATAATTCCAAACAAATGATATCAAAGCCGTTGGGTTTTTGATTTAAGAACTAAATATGATTTATTAAATTTATTTTGGAGTTGATTTATGGATGCATGAGCGTTTTTGAATCGATGCCTTTAATTAGTTTTTGATAGGATCAATGTACACCTGAAATTTAAAGGGTGTATGAAATTGTAATATTATATTGTAAATTTGATTGTACACCCATTGTGTGGGTATAGAGTTGATGTAAATCACAATACCCTTTTGTCCCGATTTTGTATTATTTATTTTCTTTTAGATTTAGGGTGTAATTTTTAAGGCATCGATCCAAATCGTCATATTTATTTTTTCGCGAATTAATATTTATGTGATATATGTGTCATGCATATTGATATGTCATTCATGGAATCCACTCCTAAGCATGTCATGCATCATAATATTTAAATTGTTTAATTATTATGAGAGATCTATGAGATGGATTGAAACATGATATTAAAGTGTATTATATGTTTTTAAAATTCATATAAAAGTGTTATATATAATTTTAAAATTGGGATAATTCTTTGGATTTAATTTTATGAAAAATGGATCCGATTTTTAAGAAAAATCTCTGAATTGCATGTTTTTGAAATAAGATAATTCGGATTCGCATTTGAGCAGCCCGAGTAGGCGTTGGGCAGTCTGGGCAGGGCCTGGGCAGTCTTGGGCAGGGCTCCAGGAGCCTAGGGCAAGGCTTGGGAAATTTAGGCAGATCCCAAGCAGGGCTCGGGTAGCTTCTGTTTTCAGTCTACGAGTTGTTTCCTTCGTTCTTTCATTAATTTTTTTCGTTTTATCCCTATTCCCTTAATTATTTTTCTAATCCAATCAATCTTTTCATAAGTCTAGAAAAGCAAAACCAATTAAACTACAATCCAATCATTTTAGGAAAAAGTAAAGGGGACGTGCGTCCACCCTAACACAAAACCTACATAAAACTCGTTCTCATTTATTCTTCCAAACATAATTTTATTTTTCATACAAAAACCAATAATAAATTATCAAAATCCATTTTTTAATACAAGAAACTGAAAATGGACAATGAAAACATAACCATTCAAGACTTTAGTAACAACAACTATAGTTGTGATTGGTTGTCCTTTTATTCCTTCTACTTTCATTTTCTAAGTGAACAATGGTAAAAAAAATTAAAAAAGTGAAAGTTGGATGTATATAGAAAAAGTAATAATTGTCTTGATGTAATGGGGAATCTTTTAAAGATGTTGATTGTTTGTTGGATTTTTGTGGAAATAATAGCATAAAATATAATGCAATAAAATTGAATAAAGAATAAAAAATTGAACAAAAAAAAGCTATATAAATGTCATTTTATACCTTTTGTTATCAAGATTAAGAGAAAATTATAAAAACGGTGACAAATCAAAGAAATTGCTGAAATTCTTTATTTATATGAATATGAGGGGGGAGAAAAATAAATAATATGGTTGAGTATTGGAAAGTGAGTTATCTTTGATGCAGTGCTAATACATCTGAGAATTCTTAATTGGCTAGTTGTAAATTGTCTCAGGGCTATGGAGCAAAGGATTATCTAGGACCTATAGATATATATATATATTCACAGTCTTTTTCAAATCTCGCAAAACCATAATGGAATACGATGAGATAGAAACAAATACGAGTAGGTCTCTTATTAGACCGTCTTATGGATTTAAATCCGTGAGATGGATCTTTAACACACAAACCCATATTTCATATTCATAACCCACCCTACTCAAAAGAGGGGGGAAAATAGATTCATCGTGTGTGTCTCTCTTTACACCGTCAATCTGGTTAATTCCTGTCGTGAGATTTATAGGGCTTGTATGGATATATTTCCAAATCCAATTTCCAGTTTCTAGTGTTAGAAAATAAATTTTCAAACTTTATTGGTTTTCGTGTGAGAATTGGGAATATGTTTTGTTTATTGTCTGAATGTCTGTTTGAAAATGAGAATATGTTTGGTTATAGTTTTTCAAATGTATTTTTGACATAGGTATGCGTGATTGTAGTGTATTTTTACCTAGGTTTACGTAATTGGAATGAAAAATTGTTTGGTTGTGTTTTCAAAAGAATATTTTCCATAAAAAAGTAAAAACTGGAAATTATTTCATTTCTACTGAAAACTTTTGAAACAAACATAAACCCATTTTCCGAAATAGTTGAAAACTGGAAAATTGGTGTTGAAAATACAACCATACAAGGCCATAGCCACCCATAAAAGAGATATGGTAATTGCAATAAGCCCCATCTTCATGGATATTAGAGCTTTTCTTGGTGGTTTAATTCCAAAGCTATAAGTTGCAGCATGTTTTAAGTTCTTCGAAAGAGTTAGCACATATGCAGGCTAATTATTTTTGCTGCTGGCAGTGATGGAATTGAACTCATATTCTAACTTCATTATGTCTTCTTTTCCAGCTTTTGTTGAATTTCTATGATATCTGAAGTTTGATCTCCAAAAAGAAAAAGAAAAAAATATCCAGTCCCTACATACACAATATTAGATGTTCTCCCACTTCTTCACGTGAGATCGCAAATGGATAGAGATATGCAAGAACCCAAAAACTGAAGAAAACTCCACCTAGCTAAGAGATGGCTCCATTGCGGTATAACACTGTAAATTGTATATCTTGTGCATCCAAGGACGTAGCATGCCCACCCTTGGCCACGCCTCTGTGTGCATCATATATCATGTGACCCATCTTCTGTAACCGAACTGTGGGTAAGTTTGGTGAAGAAGAAAGTAGTAATTAAATACAAAGATATATGGGTTGAGAAACGGGACTAATATCTTTTTCAGGCAAAAATAATATTTTTTAATGAACTATTAATACTTTTCAAAAGAAAAACTTATACTTTTTAAAAATTACTAATATGAGCTTGTTACTTTAAAAATAGTTACTTTTTAGAATAAAAATGATACTTTATTTAATAAAAAGTGATTCTTAAACAAGGTTGTGTTTAACTTTGTGGGCAAATAATATCAATTTTGTTACTTACTGTATAATATATAATACTTTTTAGGTAAAAGGTGATACTATATCACTGTAATACCTTTTAGGTAAAAAGTAATACTTATGGATAAAAACAATATGCAGTCAACTCTAATCAATATATAAACTATTGCAGTGGTAACACTTTGATGCTTTTGAAATGATATGTAAAACTTTTTAGATAAAAAGTAATACTTATGGATAGTCACATGCCAACAACACTTCATCTCTCAGAAAGTAGTATGCTCTCATATTCAATCTTCAATTCTCAAAAACATTTACATTTTTTGGTTAATTATCCTAATAATTTTCTTGATATTCTGCGACTTTGCCGTAATGTTGGAGACAATAATATATCCTCATCTAATTGACACAACAAAAACTGATAACCAATGGCAGACTGTCATAGCCCATAGGACTTAATATTTGGTTGAAAATGGACATAAATCTATTTTTTTAATAAAAAACCCTCAAACTGGATCGACGTAGGTCAAGTAGTTTGGTGTGGAGGCATGCGATGGGAATAATCCTTGACAATTAAACATCTCACTATGAGAACCTTTGCAGCTGAAGAGATTATTGGTCTTGAAGGGATATTTAAATCGACCTGGATAATCGTTTCAAAAGGAGGCACCCCGTAGAGAAATTCATAACACAACATTATTCTCCACACTCTCCAAAATCAGAACTTTCAAATTTCTCTTGTACTTTAATTTCTCACAAGAAAAATATGTATTTGATGGTGTTTAAAGAAGAACAAATCTATGGTTTCTTTTGCAAGAGAGAGAAACAGAGAGAGGAAAATGATGCAGAAATCATACAGTTTCTTTTGCCTTTGGAGCTTTTTCCCTTATTCTACACCTACCCTTTAGTTTCTCATAATATCCAAAATGCTACCCCTATTGAATTAGGATTGATATGGGCTCCATCTCACCAATTTAGAATCGTGAGACGGTTTCATATAAGTTTTTGTCAAACAAATACAGGAACATGTTCCTATTTTCTTGAATAACAAAATTTATGTTTTCCACAAATTTCTCTCACAAAGATGAGAATTGGAGAAATGAGAATACAAGCAATGAAAGCCTATCTTCTTCTTCTTCCTCCTCCTCCTCTCTCTATCTCCTTTTCTTTGCTAATTTTAGCATTTCCATCACCGTAGATATATTACAATTCAAGATCCAAATTGTTCTGTATTAAATACAACCAAAAAATTACAAATATACACCAACACCCAACACAAACCAAATGAAAACTTTAAAAAAAAAAAAAACCTTAAACATGATATTTTATAATATGTGTATTTTTGTATATAAACTTTGAAATTTTATTAGATACTTTTTAGTTATTTGTTTTTTCACCATGTACATAACAAATAATCTATTATATTTACCATTCTATATGATAAATAAAAATATATAATTAGATTTTACTATGATTGGGCGTGAAAGTTTGATCACCAATCTGGTTATGAAAATACTAATAATACACGTAGCAATAATTAGGCATGATCTGATGATCACGGTTAGGGATGACAATAGGTAGGGTACCTACCATTTTAAGGCTATTCATACTCGAATCCTATAATATTTATACTACATGTATCCGTCCCAAACCTGATTAAGAAACTACATATATTACTCGTACCCATCCCAAATCCATTTCCCGATACCCGCGTACTACCCGCACCCGCCTAAAACCCATTTATTTTATATAAAAACTTATAATTATATAAATATTTAGATAACTATTAAATAGACACACTACCAAAAACTAGATATTATATAAGAAAATGATGATATGTTAAATTCTTAATAAATATTACAATTAACCATTTTAATTTTGTAAGTCACTACAGGCTATCATCATTCATAAACTAAATCAAAAGCATCACATAAATACAAATGTAACCAATACATTCCTCAAAACCGTAGAAACAAGATTAGTACATTATTTAATTTATAAAACTACACCATCAGACATGTAGTTTTAGCAAGCTTGGCAAAGATAAAACAGAGTTGATTTGATCATAGGTTTAAAATAAATAAGCTTCTATGAAGAAATATATAATGTAAGATGGAAAAAAATAAATGGAAGTTATTAAGGGCTAAACGGGTCGGGTAGTGGTGGGTATCCGAGGGGTAAAACCATACCCTACCCGTATATAAATGGGTAGTAATTTCTCATCCCATACCCATCTCAAATTCGAAAAAGACTACCCATACCCGCCCCATTAGGGTCTGGGCAGGTGGGTACCCGCGTCTACCCATACCCGCCCCATTAGGGTCTGAGCAGGTGGGTACCCGCGTCTACCCATCCCGCTGCCATCCCTAATCACGGTGCGATTTGGTAGTTAACAAGATAAAAACTGAAAGTTCGACACAACTGGCTTGTAGTGACAAACATGACAGAATATTACGAAAATTGTAAGTCTGACAACTAAGTGCATGTTTGGAAGCATTTCTGTAAAAGTCAATTTAGAAAAGGAATTTTATAAGTGACTTTTCCAAAAGTCTCTAATTCCTACTTCTCTAAAATGAAATTTTTTGAGAAGTAACTTATCTAAAAATCGATTATAAATTGACCACTAAATAATTATTATTATGGAAAATTGACTTTTAGATCTAAAAAACCATTTGAAAAGTGCTCCGAAACAAGTTGTGAATTATACGTGGCCTCCAATGATATTGTAGCCCTTCATGCAAGACCTCCAAAAGTAAAATTTATCTATGTCCTATTGTCCTTCAATAATATCCTTGCCCTTGAAGAAATGATGGCTAATTGAGATAAAATTAAAACATTATCTTACTATAAGGATTGGATCAAATGAGACCACATTCCATATGTAAGACAGTGTGGACTAATCCTGTCCACAAATTTGAAATTTTAGATGGTTGAGATTAACTGATTTAATGGCCTTTTTTATTTTATTTTAAATCAATAAAGGGTAAGATGATAATTTTATTATTAGCAATTTCATTCCCATTTGGTAACTGCTCCAGATCGATTCATCCCCCCCACACACACACCCAAATCGCTCATCAGTTCCTTTTTGAATTTTTAGACCAGTCATCTTCATCTCTGAAACTCGGTAAGGATTTTTCTTTCTTCAGTATTTTCGATTTTAATTGTGAAACTCTATGGTTTATTTAATTTTATTTTTTATTGCGATCTGTTGTGTTTTGGGGAGAATACGATTGCAAGTTGAAATCATTATCTAGGATTTAGTTTGTTTCTGTCATGTATTTTTTTGGTGATGGTGGTCAAGCTTTTGTTAATGGAGGTTCTAGGTTTTTTTCTAGTCGAAGAAGACGGATTATGGTTTATATGTTTGATGTATATTTATATTTTAGCATAGGTTACCGTATACTTACATGTTTTTCGATGTATACTTATATGTGTTTTGCTGTATAAGTAGTTAATTTTTTATGTATGTATTTATGTTACTGTATACTTATGTGTTTTGTTGTATACTTATGTGTGTTTTGTTGTCTACCTATATTTGTTGAAGAAGATGGTTTATGGTTTTTGAAAAAATTAGGAGATTTTTGTTGTATACTTATATGTGTTTTGATGCTTATTTAGTTAATGTTTTACTGTATGTTTTTTATATATTTTGTCAGATCGACACTTTATTTTTGGTTTTTTGTGCCAGGGTGGTGTTTTGTTAATCATGGCTAAAAGAGGTAGAAAAAGTGAGCAAATGCGTCGAGGGCTTAATCGTATACATAGTCTGATTTTATTGTATAGTTAGACATAGTTTACTGTATAGATAGTTTGATTTTATTGTATAGTTAGATATAGTTTACTGTATAGATAGTCTGAATTTATTATATAGTTAGACATAGTTTACTGCATATATAGCCTGATTTTATTGTATAGTTAGACATAGTTTACTTTACAATAATTTAGTTAATTGATTTGTGTCTATTAGTTGTTGATTTTTCAATTATTGTTATTTGGTATACCGTAATAAACCGTAATTATTGGTCTACCCATAATAATCTTGTTAACTGATTCCTTAATTCACGGTCCCCACATGTTTTCGTTTGACAATTTTAATACGCAGTAAATTTATGTTAAACATACAGTATAATAGTGTTTAGTGTATAGTAAAGATATGTTAAAAATATGCAGTATACTGCATCGCAGAGCACATGTGTGATTTTCTCTCTCCCCATAACTGATTTCATATTTGGACAGTCCCCACATGTTTGTTTGACAATTCTACCTTTTTTCTGGGATTTAATTAAATGGTTAATGTATTATTATCCCAAATTATTCTTAGCATTTGATGTAAATAGGGGAGGGTTGAGATTAATCCACACTCCACACTGTCTTACTATAAAATGTGGTCTCATTGGATCCTCCCCCTACTATAAATAGCATTTCGGTTTTGGGTGGTTATCGCACCACCTATTTGTTTAAAAAAAAAAAATGAACCGCGGTTATTGTGATAAATCAATATTAATAGGGTGATGTGAGTCGTTAATTTAAATTTGTGATCACCCCTAGCAATAATTCCTCAAGCCCGAGTTCAGAAGTATGACCAAAGATCATGGAACTTTGCTCCACACTGAGAGCATTATGGAAGGCACTCTCATGATTAAATACAAACAGCAGCAAGCTTGTTATTGTCATAACACAAATATTCTACAGTGAAGTTTACTAAGTAATAGATCCAGCATTGTTACATTTAAGGGACTTCTACCAAGGTAATCAAGCTACAACCGTAATCCAGAAAACAAAACGTATTTGTGCCGCCCCAAAAACTTCCTAAGCGTAGAGTGTTGTATCCCTGACCGAATATTATGTAAACCGAGCTCAATCCCAAAAACCAAACTGAATTCGTGCCTCAGACAGTAACATATTTCCGACCCCTATATGAAGTTCTTTCTTGAGATGTTAAATACATTATACAAACTATGTGCTATCACATGAGATCAAGCATAATACAAAGACGCAAAATAATGTTAAAGCTACCCTCATTGAAGATTGGAGCAGGATAAGGAAGTACCACTGTGCACGGATACTGAAAATGTTCTTGCACCTCATTTGATAGTGATTGTGATGGTTTTCCCTAGAACAAAGAACACCAGTGATAGCTCGATGAAGAAGATAGTATTAACAAGCATTCGATCAACTACCCATCCAAAGATCGTGAATCCACCAGTATTGGACTGCACATACGTAACTGCAAAATGAAGTGAAGCAGAGTGAGCCTCAGGTTTAGAATATACGACACAAAAACAAAAGAAAAGTTGATTTCACATAATGTAATATGAGACAAAAAAAACGTGAACGCGTTACAATGCAATTGTTAATGCAATGCAATGCAACTAAAATATCTTTCTTCTTCCTGTTGTATTTAGACCTTCCATTAATGAGACAGTGAAAACAGAACAAGAGACAAGAAAAACTAAAACAAGTCACTTAAAGCATTTCTGCATCAACTATAAAAAGTTATAATAATAAAAGCTTGAAATTTCCTTTTCTTTACTATGCTGGCACTATCATTAAGTTGTGACTGTACACTTCTCACTTAACGAGCAATGTTCCGTTATGCGACCTTCCAACACAGTTTTATATTATTAAAAAATAAACTAAGAATTTGAAATTCTTATTTTGCTTTCTCCAATCGTTCATGCAAAAAAATTCAAGCATTGTGACAGATACAAATTACTGAAGCAAAAGAATGATAAGAATCTGCTGGATAAGGGACTGGGTCAATTGATGGTCTCAAGATGCGATGTCAAGCACTTCTTCCCCGATCGCTTTCTGCAGATGAAATAGGTATAATCTTACACCGAATCTCACTGATCTGACTTGGCTGTCGCAATTCAGTGGCCATCTTCAACTAATCAAAAAGTTCAAATAGGGAGATACTTTCCAAAAGAAGGAAGCATTAAATGACCCATTGCTCACAGGGAAAAAAATAAAAAATCTCAGGACTTTCATGAGATCAGTAGGAGTCAACTAACAGTTATTTATATGAAAATAATACATATATACGCAGAATCTGAAGTAATCAGACTTTAACATAGAAATAAACGCATCTTTGTCATATACTCGTGATTCCCAGGAGTCGGATGAAAGAAAAACACTAAAAAAGACAGATGAACATGCTTATAACATGAAAATTATGAATCTCTTTTCAATGTACTATGACACGCATATGGGCTAAGGTACAGCAAAGTCCCAATCCCAATTTTTCAGTAAAGCAATCCAGAGATTCAATATGTGTGCTCCCTAAATAACCTTATGGCGGGTAATGACTCTTCTAAATATTTGACGTTGAACCCTTCCCATTAGTAGGTTGAATGGGTAAATAGCTACGGATCCAACTATATATGAATGTGATGCTTGCATAAAACTGAGATTTGGGCATAGAAACTTCTAAATCATGCAGTTTGGAAACTTAAGAGATAAAAAATCATACCAAAGGCTTGTCTCCTGTTATATGATGATGTAGAAGAGGTCAGTTGCCCATTTGTGGGCAGGGGCATGTAATCAGCAGACTCCAAATCACTTTCTGAATAACTTACAGATAATGAACCTGCAGGAGGACAGTATTCAGCATTTCCACTATTGTCTAGAATTCCAGACCCCGAAACATCATTAGAATTGTTAGTAACCAATGCATGCCATCTGCTAGCTATTGCACCAAGACTCTGAGCTCTATGTGATATCTTTGACGCTGCATTTAGACAGAGAACTATTCCCACTAATTGAACAATAGATAGCACCTGCACATGATAGTAAAATAGCAAACCAATGAGTCATACTTCTTATTTAAATACAATGGCTGGAACCTTGTCGTGCTTATACAGTCAATTTATATAAGGTTGTCACTGTTGCAGACCAACCGGGACTAGCCAAGTGAGAACATGCAAGAAGATCTTGACAATTGGAAGGCTCCTAAATGGTGATCTTCAAGAAATCTGATATATTAAAGTTCATCGAAGTTATTTGAAGAATTGGCAGACTAATAGTAATCTACTGATACAAGACATTTCTTTTTTTGAACACTTTCACATGGATATAAAAGCTTTAGGAGCACATTTATTCAACAGATTTCACTTCTGTAAGAGTCTAAGAGCCTGCAACACCTATACAGAAACCTCAGTAATTCCAGGGAATTTAAGTTTAGTGAACTAATTAACACAATTCTCAGTTACCAAATGATATTGTAGTAATATTCTGTCAAAGTAATGGGATACTTACTGCAAAATCACCTCCATTGATGAAATTGATGATTCCCTGATTCTCTGTTGTCTGCAATAATGTTACAAACTGACTAACTGTGACAATTAAGAACTCCAGAAGAAGAAAGATCCGGAATCTGTGACTTATTTTTGATAAGTCATAGGTTAGACTCATATGCTCCTCGATGTAAACTGAAACATCCAAATCTTTCTCCAGAACTTTCCCATAGTTTTCAAAGTGTATTATTTGCAAATTTCCAACCAAATGGAATAAAGCACATCCAGATAGAAAGACTAATGTTGAAAATGACCAAGAGAAAAGACAAGCAAAAAACAGGACGATGGACAACCACAAAGGACCATGTTGCAGATACATCAACCGAGTAACCTCACGTGCTGCCTTCAATAAAAAGCAAACCCCAAACCATGAAGCCAGCAAGCAGTAAAAGACCTGAACAACATTAAGGACGAATTAAACTGATATTCAAGCAGAAATGTAAGTAAAATACCCCAACAAAGACATGTTTCCAACAAGGAGATGTCAGAGTGCAAAACAGTGAAGCCCTTCGTTATGATTATCATCTGTTAATGCCTCAATGGTGGCTGGACTACACTAAAATGCAGTTCTAATTCTAGAGTCTAAAATTAGACAACACAAATATTTCCTTTTTCCTGCTTCTAAGTTCTAACACAAACTCAAAAGGCAAATCATATCATTCGTTAACGAGGACGCAATGCGTTAACAAATTAGTTCATCAGGAAGCACAATAATACAATATGAATTCCTTGCAAATATAGTATGGAAAAAACCGACGAGAATTTGTGCGATAAAAGAGTAAGTCATTTATGTAATTACCACGTGGAACAAGAAAACAGATGCAAATAACTATTCCATTAAAGTAACTGTAGTTTATGTAATCCTATAATTCTTACACGAATCTTCTGAATATATTGTTTCCGGAACTGCGTCATGTGCCCATGGCATCGATTGACGAAGAGCGCCCTCCGGATTCCATACTTGCGCAGATTTCGCGAAACACAGAGAAGAGAAACGGCGGCTACCACTGCACGTGAAACGAGGATTTCAAGCTCGAAAGTCTCGATCTCGAACTTGTCGCATCCGGCACACCTCGAGAACTCGACGGTGAAGAGTGGCAGAGCGACGGCGAATAGAAAGAAGGCGACCCAGGAGAGCGTGGCGCGGAGGAAAGTGTACTGGCAGAAACCGAGGAGACTGAGGAAGTTTTCGAGAGTGGTTAAGGATCGGTCGAGCTCCGCGTCGGAGTCCTGCACAAGCGGGAGCTGAGGCGACGCCATGAAAGTACAAGCAGGGGATTCAAGAGGTACAAGGTGGCGATGCAGTAGGAAGATTAAGAGAGTGTGTAGAAAGAGTAAAATGGTGGAGAAATGTAGACAGAGAGGGAAAGAGTGTTGTTATAAAAGAAGTGTGGTCGGAGATTTACAGGTCAAAGAAGTGGAACAGCAGCAAAGAGCCCTTGGGCACATTTGGCAATTCATATATTTTATAGCGACGCGGCTTCTCTGCTTTGGTGGGTAATTTATTTTTGAATTTGTAATGAATTAACAAAATTTATTATTTTATGCTAAATATTCTATAAGGTTGTATTTGAATGCAAGGATTTGGATTTGAAATAAAAAAATAATTTCAAATGACACTTCATACAAGATAGAATTGAAATTCATCACAATCACCTAGAATAAAAACTCATAATTTTCTTCTAAAAAAACTCATAATTTTATTTTCAATGTTGTTATGTTGTTTTCTGATTGTTTTCGATGTTTCAATACAATTCTTACATATTTTTACGCTCTTTTGTCATGTATTGTTTTGTATATTATTTGTGGGTTGTCTCTGTAGTATTTTCAATGTTATTTTCATGTTGTTTTCGATGTTTCAATGCAGCCTTTACCAATTTTTACGCTATTTTTGTTCATTTATTGTTTTCTCTATTATTTATATTATTTTTGGATTTTTTTTATATAGTTTTCAATGTTATTCTGTTATTTCTTAGTTGTTTCAATGTTCTTTTCAATGGATTGAATCAAAAATTAAATTGTGTTGTTTCTATATTATTTTCAATGTGTTATGTTTTAATATGTGTTGTTTATGTTTTGCTTGGTTTTATATTGGATTTTTTAGTATAAATTGATTATTTAATAGTGGCATAAATTGTATTCCATTGAAATTTTATTAGTTGAAACATGTACGAAATAACTTTCAACAACAACATCAAAAAGTCCACAAAAAATAAGCAAGCATAAAAAAATCCAAAAAAAACGCGGAAGCATAAAAATATTCGGAAAAAAGCACGAACATAAAAGTTTCTTTTTTTCCCTTAATGTAGGGCAAGTGTGTCCTTATTCCAAAACAAGTTCTATTGTCTATTAATATGGATTTGAAATTCGTAGCTTCAAATCCATCAAATGAATATTATTCTGATTAGAAAATATATTATCTTCAAAAATATTTATTTTTCAATAAATATATAATTTATTATTTTATTCATAAATAAGAAATTTAAATATTCTATGAAAATGTTTTATGTATTTGTTGGAGGTGATCCGGCAGAAGGATTTTCGGTTACCTTTCTTTGCAACTGGGGGCAAAAATGATATCTAATTATTTAATATATGATTCGGTTTATATATTAATTTAATATTAATTCTCAATAGGCTCTTAATAGAATAACACAGCCCAAAGGAGTCTGGGATTGGCCATTAGGCCGATGTCTCCTACACGGCCCATATGGCCCATCTCCCAGGTATAAAAAGGTTCATCCTATTCATTTGTAAGTAAAATATATCTCACAATTGTCCTATGCGTTTAATTCAATATTCAATTACTGTTTTATTCTCTTGATCACCGTGCTGACTTGGGTGTCAGAGGGGCCTCCCTGGGACAACCTCAGAGTCTTCTAATGTTTGTGCGTGTGTGCAGGCAAGTTTCCAATCAAAGGATTTCCAGCTTCCGGAGAAGAAGACTTGAAGACTTCCCCTTACGAAGAAGGATTTTATCAGTACCATTGACTTGAAGTGATATGTCTTAAAAAGCAGCTTCATTTTGGCGCCGTTTGTGGGAACCAGCCAAAGCACACAAAGATACAAACTAGATCACAAGCACGTAAAGTCGGAACTCAAGTTGCAAGCCGTGGGGCCCGAGACTAGCAAGAAGAATGACCACCTGGAAGACAGGGGGCCATCTCTCCTCCACTTGCAAGAGGGGCGCCGCCCCCTCCTCCTAGCGGCTCCGCCCACCGAAGAAATTTGCCTATCCCGAGAATCCCTACAAGCTCTACTGGATGAAAGCTGCCCGGAATGCCTTGAGGCACCAGGCTGCGACTAATGTCGTAGGAAGGCCACCGCGGGCTCTGCCCGCTGCTGAAGACCATAACCTTGGAAATTAGGGAGAAAGGGAAGAAGGCCGCGGCGAAAACCATGAAGAGTCGCCGCCAGTTGAAGAATCTCAAGCAGTATAGCCCATCCAAGCTAACTCGGGGGCTACTACCCTGATAAAAATGATCCATTTGGCTCCTGCTATTTTGACTGAACATCTATCTTCAGAAATCAAGACCAACAATCTCCCGGAGTACGATGGAACTAGAGATCCCCAGGAGCACTTGGACAAATTCTACGCCAAGGCGGATCTCTACGACATGACGGACACCTCCTACTGGAAGGTGTTTCATACTACTTTGTTCAAGCGGGCATTGACTTGGTTTCATCAGCTCCCGGTAGGATCAATCTCCGGGATGGAAAAACTCACTGGAATGTTTATGCAGTAGTTCTCCATCAACATAAAGTGTCCCAAGACTATCACTCACCTTTTTTAGATGAAGCAGAAGGAATGAGAGATATTGCGGGAGTTTATGAAACGGCTCGCGGAATTCGTCAATGAAAATGGCCAATGTTCAGCATGAGACTTTTGCCGGGATCTTGCAGCAGAATCTCTACCAGGGATGTCTGAAGGAATCCCTAGCCGGGAAGCCTCCCTTCACATTGGAGGAGCTATTGAGCCGAGTAGAGAAGCATATTCGAGTGGAGAAGTCTACCAAGCCTGAACCTAGTACCAAGCGCAAGGCCCTGGAAGACGATAAGAATCAACCTCATAAGGGTCCTAGAAAGGATCATGGGCCAAGCTACACACCTCTGAATGCACTGATAGCCGCCCAGAAAAAGGGGATCATTGATCCGCCACAGCTGCTAAGAAGCAATCTTGCACGAGCATGCTCAATATATAATGTCGGTATCACAGAGACAGGGGGCACACTACTGAATATTGTTTCGTTCTAAAGAAGGAGATGGAGAAACTCATCCAAAAAGGCCACCTAAAATACTACGTGAATCAGAGCAAGTTTCACCGTGATCCGAGGCCACACGAAGAAGAACCTCAACAACACCAGCACCGCCCAGACCACCGCAGGGAAGAAAGGTGCAACAATCACGTATCCAGAGTCATCAATGTGATCTTCAAAGGACCAGAAGCAAAAGATGCCGGAAGTTCTCTTTGGGAATGTAGCAATGAGAGAAGGGGGTGACCCGATGAAGCCCTATCCAAAAAAAGAGTCATAGAATCACAGCAATCCAAGAGCATGTCTATCATGTTTGGAACTCAAGATTACATCCCTGAAACCCAAGTCCACCCAGACTCCATTGTTATATATGTCATGCTGGCCAACTTTGTGGTCAAAAGGGTCTTGGTGGATAGGGGAAGTACAATGGATGTCATATTTTGGGAAGCCTTTGACAAAATGAGGATCGACCCGTCATAGGTTGTTCCATTTGGAGACCACTCTGGGCTCCGCCTACCACTGTAGACCTGACCTGAAAGGTCAAGGAAGAAGAAAAGAAGAATACAGCGTGAATCATGAAGAGCCGCCACTAGCTGAAGAATCCCAAGCTGCTAGATATGGAGCCAAGAATCGGCAAGAAGAACTGCCACATTGAAGATGAGAAGCCAACCCCACTCCTCCCTGAGGGGCGCCGCCTTCGCCGCAACCTAGAAGGGTGCCACCTCCTCCTGGGGCTCCGCCTGATGAAGAAGTTCGCTTAACGCAAAAACCCCTTCTCAAAGAAGTTGCCCGAGCTGCTTCAAGGAATCATAAAGCGGCGGAAGCTGTGGGAAGACCTCCCTCAAGCTCTGCCATATATTGAAGAGCCCAACCTTGGGGAAGAAGATAAAATAAATAAAGGACTTGGATAAAATCAACGAGACCAGCACGCTTCCGCTAGAAGAGAAGTTGGAAATAGAGCTCAACACTCCCAAGTCCACACTCACAAGCCCGCAAAAGAGTCGCTGGCGGTAAAACATGAGCCAAGCCAACTCGCGGGCCATCGCTATAGAGAGGAAGTTCACTGGCCAAGCCATTACCCTCGTGCATCAAGATCTCCAATGATCGATCGTTAAACACCTAAAATAAATCTAGCGACACTCGCAGGAGCACGAGATCAATCGTAGGGTAGCAAGTTGACCAAAGTCATCCCTCGCGGAAGACTTAGCCGACAAATAATTATTATGCAACATAATTGACAAAAAATAAATCTAAATACTCTAACCGAATTTATGATTTTAATTAACTAAAGAAAACAAGTAAAAAACAAATTAAAACTAAACACAATTAAACCCGGAGAAAAAAATAATATGGATAAACTATCTAGGATTTCAGGATCATCTCATTAAACTTGCAAGCAGAATATCAACTAATTGATCACGCGATTAACAAATATAACAAACAGGTAAAAACTAGGTTTAGATCTGATAACTCACTTATTCACAGATTAGGGTTATCCCTACATAATTTGTTGTTTTTATTAAGCCAGTTAGATAATACATCTCTGATTCATATCTAACTCCATGAATAAATTTGGTCCAGGTATAATATCTTCTCTTGATCTCAATTATTCCATCAAAACAATCAAAAGTTGATCAGACAATCAATTATCAAATAAAGCAATTCATTCAGGAAAGCAAATCAAGTAGTCCATATTCATGCTTGTTTGTTTGAATCAAATCATCTAAATCCTAGAACAAAGAAATTAGTTCGTGCTTGGGGGTGGGATCATAATCTCAATTGAAGGAAAGAAAACAATCATAAACATTATCATGCAACAATAATAATCACCCAACAATTTCAATCAGACAAAAGAGATAAAGAAATATTACGCTTTGATTAAGCCACAAAATAACTTCAATGGGAAGAACCCAATCAATCTCAATGTTGAATGTACGAGAAAAATAGAGAAAACTAGAGCCTAAAAGCCATAAGAAGTAAAGTGTTTGAAAATATGGGCTCCCCAAGTCTTATTTATAAGCCTAGAGTTTTATACAAGGTGGAAGAGCCAAAAAACGAAAAAAATTGAAAATTTCGTGTTTAAAAGTGCTAAGAAGTAAAGTGTTCAAAAATATGGGCTCCCCAAGTCTTATTTATAAGCTTAGAGTACTATACAACGTGGAAAGAACAAAAAAAACAAAAAGAATCAAAAATTTCGTGTTCTGCAAGTCACTGCGTGCGACCGCGGACGATGCCTTGCGACCGCGCGCTCGCAGGCTGTTCTGCCATTGTGCATCGTGCGCGACTGGGCGCCTCTTGTGCACGCCCGTACACATCCAAACGTCTTCATTTGCATTTAGTACCCGACATAGACATTGTAGAACTTTGTCTTAGCTTTCCAATGGTGTATAAATCATGTCAATTGGACTTCGGATGCAAACATTACGTCCAAAATACGACGACTGCCGCAGTTGCGCGAAATGACTTTTTAACATTTCTTGCTCCAAAACTTGTTTTTTCCAGCAAAACCTAGAAAATCAATAAAATAACACAACATAACACTAAAAAACGAAATATGCAAATAAGACAAGCCAAAAATATGCATAAATCATCACACAAAATACACACAAAATACACACAAAAACATGCAAAACATCCAACCTCCTGGAGTATGATGAGCCGGAGGTCCACCAGGAACACTTAGACAAACTCCATGCAAAGGCAGATCTCTACAGCATGATGGACGCTTCCTATTGAAAAGTGTCCAGACAACACTGACCAAGCGCCACTAACTTGGTTGATTAGCTCACAGTTAGATCAATCACTAGGATGGACAAACTCACTACTGCCTTCACAGGACGATTCTCCATCAAAAGGAAGTATTCAGAAAACATGACTCAACCTTTTTAAGTAAAACAAGTGGAAGGAGAGTCTACAAGACATCATGAAGTGATTCGGGGAAGCCGCATACTCCAAATCCGGGAACACAAAGCGAGAAAGCAGACCATTGAGAAGATACGAGGATAGACCCCTCCTTCCAAAGGGGCGCCATTCACCCTTGCCCGACTGAAGGGGGTTTCCTTGCCCGCTCAAGGGGACACCCTTGCCTGGCTAAAAGGGCGCTCTTCAAAAATCTCCTCCTCCTGAAGGGCTCTGCTCACTAAATAAGTCCGCTAGGCCCGAAAAGCTCTCCAACCCAATGAAGCTACCCAAAATGCACTAAGACATCATGAGGATATCCTCGAGCTCCGCCAGTTGCATAAAGAACCCTCGTAAGGGCACCCTGCCATTGTAGGCCGCAGCAGCAGCTGCATGAAGAATAACCTTCACTCGACTAAAATAGAAGAGAGGAATAATGAACTGGAAAGCAACCAGACACTAAAGAATCCATCACATTGATGGAGAACAAACAAACCTTGAAGTCCAGACGATAGGCACAAACTCCCTTCGGCACTGGTGCTGAAGATTCAAGAGCCATCCAGACTAGTCAAACTATCTCTGGAACAAGCAACCATTTACAAAAAAAAATAGAACTCCCAGATGACCTGTCGATGAACCATCATCAGCTGGAGGGAACTCAGTAAAATCTCCATTCATTGGAGAGGTACGCATCAACACGAAAGGAAAAATCAATGCTCAACTCATTGGAGAAGACAAAGACTCCATAGATGAAGAAAACTGAACCATGAAGGAATCAGCCCGAGGACCCATCACACACGCAACAAGAAGCGTCGCTTGGCATCTTTTATGGATGAGGTTCTCCCTCAAATTTCCTTTGATCTCTCAAGTTTCTACTCAAGCCACTCAAGAGAAATGGATACATGCCCTAAGAACACTTAAAAGAGCCACGCATTGTCTAAAGCCGCAAGTCTCTGAAAGTTGAAATGCAATTCATTCAACTATATCGGTGAAGCTACTCCCTAGGGACGTCAACACTTCACATCTCTTGAGATTAATAGAGAAAAAGATTCCCGAGTGAATACTTGGACCATAATCCTCCAACTAAGCTCATATCAAGAAAGACTCCCGTATTATGGAGTCATTAATATCATTTTCGGAAGTCCAGAGACCATGGTGTACTCTTCTAATGTACTACGAGGAGTACCATAAAGCTAACATGAGCGCCAGTCCCAGGCAAGGGACACCAATATTCAACAGAGAAAATAAGGTGCCCGCAATATTTGGAATAAGACTTAGGAAGACCAAGTCTGAACGAACCAAGGGCTTTCGCACCCGTGATTCGATTGAAGGTTGATTTCTTAACAAAGTCAAGAATCAAGGATCCGCTCACAAAGGCCCGCACAAAAAAACACGTTATCCAGATCTGGGCGCCCGACCTGGCTACCCCATGGGAGCTGCATAACAACACAGAAGAAGTCTTGAGGAAGAAGCTCACCCGAATCAGTCACGAACAAGTTCCACTAAAACTCCACGCTACCGCAAACTGTGCATCCAAGGAAGAATACTCATATAATTGGAGTTATCAGTATAACCTCTAAAGGCCCTAAAAAGAGATGCAAGCTCTCCAGAATAGACACAATGATTAAGTCCACTAGCGAGATCAACCTACTACTCACATAGGGGATGGACGTCCCACACCGTATCACGAAGATGAGTCTGAAGTGGCACAACTATTAAAGATATCAAGACTGGTCGGGAATGTTACATTACCACATCAAAGATGAGTAAGCCCTCCCGACTAGACAGTGAGAGTGCCACACTACCTAAGAGCCGCGGATCTCGCTAGCTCTTGCAAATATCTACAAACATTTAGGTGTTCTCCTCAACAATCCTCATCCGACTAAGACCTCGGATGGGAGGGCTCCCCTACGGGGAGTCCCCACAAATAATCCTCTCTAGTAATGCTACGCGCTCTTAGAGGGAGAGGCTTCCCTTCAGGGGAGTTCTCGTAAATAAACCTCTTTAGTGATGCTACGCGTTCTTAGAGGGAGAGGCTCCCCTACGGAGGAGTCCTCATAAATAATCCTCTCTAGTGATGATACGTGCTCTTAGAGAGAGAGGCTCCCCTATGGAGGAATCCTCATAAATAATCCTCTCTAGTGATGCTACTCGCTCTTAGAGAGAGGCTCCCCTACGGGGGAGTCCTCATAAATAATCCTCTCTAGTGATGTTATGCACTCTTAGAGAGAGAGAGGCTCCCCTACGGAGGAGTCCTCATAAATAATCCTTTCCAGTGATGTTATGCGTTCTTAGATGGAGAGGCTTCCCTATGGGGGAGTCCTCGTAAATAATCCTCTCTAGTGATGATACACGCTCTTAGAGGGAGATGCTTCCCTACGGAGGAGTCCTCGTAAATAAACTTATCTAGTGATGCTTTTAGGAAAATTTATGTTTAGATTTTGATGATACGATGTAAAACTTAGAATAGGAAGTTGGCACCCCATTTTCTTCGTAATTCAAATTGTAATAGATAAGACTATTTGAGCTGAGTTGAGTCAGCTAAGTTGAAGATTACAAGAGTCGACCAAAGATTGAAGAGAAGACCCAGCCGTGTGTCGGCTGTGTGAAGCCAAGTGAAGAATCAGTCAAGTGACAAAAAAGTTGTCTCAGCCAGCTGACTAACAGATAAGTCTTTCCAAATGATTGAAATCGAATGTCAAAGGGGTATTCAGAAAACAAGACTTGAAGAAAGCTGATAGAGATCCGTTGTCAACACGAGTCAAGCCTGTGTCAGGCTGCCAGCAATAAAGTTGTTTTGCTGAAAGAATGCAAAAAGCAATGAACCAATGTGATGTACCTGAAAACCCGCATAGACCAAGGAAAGGCTGCAGAGCATTAAAATCATGGGACGATCCTCATTAATGCTGCAAGGACAAGACATGCCAACAACCTACGAGTGAGATTTGAAACATATGTCTATCTCTTCAATGGACATATTTTTGAATCTGCACTATAAAAGGCTGAGAAAGCAAGTGAGAGAATGTTACCGAGTTTATTACAAGCATACAAGCATTCAAGCTAAACCTGCAAAATACTCTCAAGCTTTCAAAGATAATCCTCAAGCCTAAAATCAAAGAAACTCAATCCAACACACTCAGTGAAGGAAAGATTACTTCATCAAGTTAAAGAGGAAATTTGTTTGAAGAACAAAAAAGGGTCTACTCTCCAAGGTTGAAGGAGAAGTAGTAAGGTTCAAGTTCGAACCAGAAGCTTTGGGCTCATTGGAAGGCTGTGTGATCAATTCCAAGAGTTTGAGGGAGCTGAAGTAGCAAGACAACCATTTTGTGAAGAAGCTGAGTCCCAGGAGCAGCCAACTGTGTGATCAAGGCTGAATCGGACTGTTGACTGCTTTGTTACCAAGATCTGTTACTTAGTGGATTCCTCCAGGAGTTGGAGAGAGTGGATTTGAGAAATTATCCCATCCTCGAACCACTATAAAATTGCTTGTGTCTTATTTACTTATAGCACTTTAATTTCTTGCTTATCATTTATATCTGTTGTTAAGTTATAATTTCTAAACTCAACTGATAATAACCATTGCTAAAACAAGTGTTGAAAAATAAGTTTAAAAAAACAAGGGTGAAAAGTCTCCGCTGTACAAAAACCAAATCAACTGTTAAGTTAAGTATTAGCTGATACCAGCTGAGTTATACTATCAACAACTCAGTCGAGTGTGTTGAGTGGGTAACTTTGTTGAGTAAGCCAACCTAGCTATCCCTCAAGGACTAAGCTGATTTGTGTTAACTCCAAAAATATTTAAAAGGACTAAATCAAAAATTTGGTAAGGTTTGTTCAACCCACCCTTACCTTACTACTCACCCCTTGAGACCTACAAGTGGTATCAGAGTGGTTGGTTCATTGAGCCTTCTGTACTGGTTACTGAATTAGATCTCAGTCTTTTCAAAAGAATCAACACTTGAGTTTTTTAAGCTGTTATTTTAAAAGCAAAATTATTATCATGGAAGCAAATCTAACTCGCATTCTCATGTTCACTGTGGAAGAGTTTGATGACTGGAAAATTGGTATGCAAGCTCATCTATCATCTTTGCACGATGAAATGTGGCTATTGATAGAGGATGGGCCACTGAAAATTCTAAAGATCAACAGTGTTGTAAGAAGAGCACCTCCAGCTGAAGGAGAGGATGTTGCAGCAGAGCCCAGACCTGCTATGGTTGAGAAGCCTTGTTGTGAATGGACCAACGAAGACAAAAATATATAATCTTGACAATATTGCCAAGGACCTTTACAAAACCTTGGACAAGGCTATGTTTAACAAAGTCAAATCTTGCAAATCAGCCAAAGAATTTGGGAAAAACTTACTTTGATTTGTGAGGGATTTGAACAAATCAAGGAAAATAAATTAATTGTTGCAGTCCAAAAATTTAAATTTTTTAAAATGATTGCATGCGAAAGTCTGGATCAGCTGGATGCCAGATATACAGAAATCACCAATGAGCTTTCAGCTCTGGAAAAGGAGTACACACAGAAGGAGATGTGTATGAAGATCCTAAGGTCTCTCCCAGCTGAGTGGGAAATGAAGGCCATGGCCCTGAGACATTCCATGGACCTCTCAAAAAATCAAACCATGAGCTATTCTCAGATCTCAAGGCATATGAGTTTGAGCTGCGAAGAAAGGAACAAGAAGAAACAACTATGCCCAAGACAGCTGCACTAATGGCCAGTGAAGGAAAGAAAGTTGAGTCAAAGGAGATGATAGACCAGGAGGAAATTACCCTAATGGCAAAAAGGTTCAACAAGTTCTTCAATAAGAACTACAAAAGGAACAAGGGTGAATCCTCAAGAAGACACTCAGCACCCTCCAAAGCAAGGGAGGACAAACCACCCAAGAGAGCTGAACATCAAAGAACTTAATATCAGAGAGCTGATAATCAGAGGACTGAGAGAGCTGACTTGCAGAGAGCTGAGAATCTGTGTTGGAACTACAAGCAACCAGGACATTTTGCTATTGACTGTCATTATCCACCAGTCAATAAATATAGAAATGAAGAGGATAGAAAGGTCTTCAGAGAAAGAAAACAAGAAAAGAAGAAAGCTATGTTAGCTGCTGAGACTGCTGAAACAACCAAGTGCAAGGAACTAGCAGACTCCGATAGTAATGAAGCAGACTACTCTGGTGACACTGAGGAAGGGGATATGATATGCCTCATGGCCAAAGAACACATCTCAAAAGATCAATAAGATGAGGTACACTCTAACTCATCTCATTCAGATTCTAGTGATAGTGATTGTGACACAAACACTTCATCACCCACAGACCTTTATGATTCAATTAGCAAAATGATGAAAGATTTTGAGCATATCAAAACCTCACACACACAGTTAAATGAGGAGAACAACTAGCTTAAATGCCAAAACTCACAGCTGACTAAGGAGTTGAGTACTCTAAGTCACATAGCTGATGAGAATATAAAGCTGAAGGCTGAAGTTACCAAGATCCAAGCAGAGTTAACTGCTATGAAAATAGGGAAAATGATCTTAAAAATGTGATTGCTTCATTTACTAAGGCATCCGAATCATTGGATGAACTTATAATGACTCAAAAAGAATGTGGAGATAAGACAGGCATAAGATTCAATTCCTTTGTGCATGCCCAAGTTCCTAGAGTGATTATGGAAAAAGGATCCTCAAGTAATGAAGGAGTCCAAAAATCCCAAACACCAAATGTTGCACCAATATCCACACAAAAACACAATCACAACTATACTGGCCTTGAATATAAGGGTAAAGGGAAGAAGCTAGTTGAGTATCTTTGAAAGGACAATCAAATAAAATTGAAAAAGTCCATCAAATAGACTCAAACAGAAAATACTCTGTGAAAGCTAAATAGAGCTACCAACAACCCCAGAGATTTCAGCAAAGAAAATCATATAATTGGAATAGTAGAAACTATCTAAACCAAGCTGATTGGAATAACCAAGTGAGATATCAACCAAGACCTATGGGATACAAGCCAAAGTGCCAAAGACCTCAACCTCATCATAGGCCATTCTCAAGACAAAAGAGCTATTATCAGCACACATATACACCCAGGCACAAAACCCAACACACATAGAAATTCAACTATTACCCCAAGAAAGCAAATGCTCAAACAAATACACAGGCATACAGAAAAAAGAGACAACTGTATGATCCTAAAACCCCCAAGCAATTTGCTACTGTGCACTATGATTATGGAACTGATAGATGGAAACCTCTTGGAGTCAGATCATCTGGCTATAGGTTGGTTGGAACATCTTATAGCACTAACCCCTCAGGACCCAGGCAAGTATAGGTACCTAAAAACTAATTTCCTTGATTGCAGGTTCAGGGAACAGCTGAGTGCCAAGGAACCTGGTACATGGATAGTGGTTGTTACAGATATATAACAAGAAACAAGAGAAATCTGTCAAAGTTCAAGGAAATCAAAGGTGCAAAAGTCATATTTGGAGGAAATGCAGCTCCAGGGGAAATCAAAGGCACATGATCCATAAAGAAAAATGGATTGAAGATCACAAATGTTGCATACGTTGAAGGCCTCAACTTCAATCTGCTAAGTATCAGTAAACTCTGTGACAAAGGCTACAATGTGGGATTCAACATGGGAGTTTGTCAGATCAAAGATGTTGAATCAAATGAAATTGTGCTCCAAGGAACAAGGCAGAAGAACAAGTATGTAGTGGATTGGTCAACTGCTACACCAAGCACATGTCTGTTAGCAAAGAGTACAACCGAATCAAGTTGGTTGTGGCACAAGAAGCTGAGTCACCTGAATTTCAGAAAATCAACAAGCTTTCAAGAAGTCATCTTGTGGAAGGATTGCCCGACTCAGTATACAAGAAAGAAAGCATTTGTGATGCATGCCAGATGGGAAAGCAAATCAAATCATCCTTCAAGGACAAGCCAAGTCCTTCTTCAACAAGGATATTGCATCTACTACACATGGACTTATTTGGTCATGTTGAACCAGCCAGCATCAGTGGAAAGAAATACACCTTAGTGGTGGTAGATGATTATTCAAGATATACATGGACTATTTTCATGTGTAAAAAGAAAGAAACATTACAGAAATTGCCTCAGCTGATGAGAAGAGTTCAAAATGAGAAGAGTGAAACCATTATTAAGATACCATCTAACAGAGGAACCGATTTTGTCAATGGGATTATAACTCAGTATTATGTTGAAAATGGAATCGCTCATGAGTTATCAACTGCGAGGACTCCACAACAGAATGGAGTATCTAAAAGAAGGAACAGAACTCTCAAGGAAGCTGCATGGACAATGTTAACTGAAACTGGATTGCCTAAGAGATTTTGGGCTGAAACCATCAATACTGCTTGCTACACTCAGAATAGGTGTATGATCAATAGGCAATTGACTAAAACTCCCTACGAAATTTGGACAGGAAGAAAGCCAAATATTGGATATTTCAAGATATTTGGATGTAAGTGCTTCATCCACAACAATGGCAAGGACAACTTAAAAGCTTTTGATGCTAAAGCTGATGAAGGTATCTTCTTAGGATACTCAGCTGAAAGTAAAGCTTATAAAGTGCTGAATAAAAGGACTACGGTCACAGAAGAGTCTATCCATGTGGTTTTTGATGAACCTAATGTAAATGGAGAAGACATTGATGAGTTAGCTGAGAAGAAGAATCAGCCAACTATGCAGAAGAGTCCCTATGCTGAAGCAGATGTAAGAGCACTCAACCCTGATGAAGATGAGATAGCCGAATTTCAAAGACAGCTGGAAGGTCTATAGCTGAATGATGATGAAGAAGCTGTTCAAGACAACTTAGCTGTGAGACGACTGAATCCAGCAGACTTACTCCAACCAGATGTGAGATGGCTGAGAGACCATCCACCTAAGCTAATCATTGGAAATGTTAGAGATAGAGTAAGAACCAGATCCAGAGCTCAACATGAAGCAATGTTTACTTGTTTCATTTCCCAGATAGAGCCTAAAGATGTATTTCAAGCATTGGAAGACACACATTGGATTCAGGCTATGCAGGAAGAGTTGAATCAGTTTGAAAGAAACAAAGTTTGGGAATTGGTTCAAAGACCTACCCACCAAAATGTTATTGGTACTAATTGGGTATTCAGAAACAAGATGAATGAGGAAGGATCTGTAGTAAGAAACAAAGCAAGATTGGTAGCCATAGGGTATTGTCGAGAGGAAGGAATAACTTTTGATAAAACCTTTGCTCCTGCTGCTAGATTGGAAGCAATAAGGATGTTTCTTGATTATGCTGCACACAAGAACTTCACTGTGTATCAAATGGATGTGAAGAGTGCCTTTTTAAATGAACTTTTGGAAGAAGAAGTCTATGTTGAACAACCTCCAGGTTTTGAGCAGAAAAGTATTGGAGATAAAGTCTACAAGCTCAAGAAAGCATTGTATGGATTGAAACAAGAACCAAGAGCCTGGTATGACACATTGTCACAGTTTCTAATTGACAATGGATTCACCAAAGGCAAAGTTGACAGAACACTCTTCAGAATTCAATTTGGGGAGAGTATATTGCTTGTTCAAATCTATGTGGATGACATCATATTTAGATCCATAAATAAAGAGCTGTGTGACAAATTTTCAAACCTCATGCAGTGGAAATTTGAAATGAGCATGATGGGAGAGCTGATTTTCTTCCTAGGTCTTCAAGTCAAGCAATTGAAGGATGGAACCTTCATAAGTCAAACTAAATATACCAGAGATTTGATGAAGAAATTTGATATGGAGGAAAAGTCATCAGTGAAGATTCCCATGAACACATCAGTCAAGATGGATATGGAAGTTGTAGATCAAACAAGATATAGAGCCCTCATTGGATCACTGCTCTATTTTACAAGTAGGCCAGACATCTCCTTTGATGTAGGTGTATGTGCTAGATTTCAATCTGCACCAAAAGAGAGTCACATGACTGCAGCCAAGAGAATCATAAGGTATTTGAAGGGATTCCAAGAAGTTGGCTTATGGTATCCAAATGATGGAGGATTCAAGTTGGTAGGCTACTCAAACTCAGACTATGTTGGATGTAGAGTGAACAGAAAGAGTACATCAGGTACTTGTCAAATGCTTGGAAATAGATTGGTTTCTTGGTTCAACAAGAAACAAAATTCAATAGCTACATCCACAGCTGAAGCAGAGTACATAACACAAGTGCTATTGCAATTATGTGTGATAACAAAAGTGCTATTGCAATTGTTAAGTTGGGTTTATACCAACGTATTGAGTGTTCTAGACTAGGATTTTGCATTATTTTTGGTTATTTTAGTGTCGTTTGAGTCAATTTCATGTCATTAGTTGTCGTTAGTGAGTCGGTACAGGTTTTGGTAGCTGAAATTGGCCAAAAATGATGAAAATCGTGTTTGGAAGGAGAAAATCGCAATTTAGGATTGGAAAAGCGGAAGAATATAGCTCGAGGCATGGCACCGCAGTGCCACAACCCCCGCACCGTACCGCATGGGTCCAAAATAGTACAGAGCGAGCACTTGGCAGTGCTGCAACGCCAATCAGTGAGCGTTTCAGCGCACTATGGGACGACGTGCAAGGCCTTTAGGGTGCGCTGTAGTGGGGTCTTGAGTGTTGTGGCTCACGTCTGGGTGAGAAAGTGTGATATTTTATTTCTTGGGCTTTGGACGGATTTTTGGGACTATAAATACAACAAATGATGCATGGAACAAGGGTTGGACATTTTCGAGAGCACACGGGACGACTTTGAGCAAGGAGAAAGAGTTCGGGACAAGATTTGGAGGCATCTATCTTCTGAAAACATAGAGGATTCTTCCTTTGATTATTCTGAATTATTTTTCTAGTATCTTTGTTGAACCCTATCGATGTATAATGACTTTTTCATGAGTTTTTGTACATTCAACATGAGCTAAACCTATTTTTCTAGGGGATTGATGTAACTTACGTTTGAACCTATATTTTGATTTCCAATTTATGTGATTCGCATGTTATTTCATCTATTTGTGCTATTTGAATTGATTGCATCTAAATTGTCTGATCAATAATTTAGATTGTTTAGTGTGTTTGATTTGACACTCGCGAGAGGTAATTGAACGCCTGGCCATAGAATAGCACAACCAAAGGTTTCATAGAACCGAAAGATTTATGAATCTTTTGAAGCCTGTGATAGAATATTCATCGAGCATATTAGGGTTTAATTTATGATTTTTATAGAGATATAAAAATCAGAATTGGAACCTAGAATCACTTGGCACTCGAGAGAGGAAGTGATAAATGGTAGGAATATTGGCTTATAGATTAATAACGTGTGATTAATGAACTGGATTGAGAACATAGGGGATAACTAGGTGAATCAACCCTCTAGAATTCATCTCTTACGTGTTTGATAATTTGTCTGAACTAGTTTGTTAGTTTAATTTTTGTTTTCTTTTTAGTTTAACAAGAATCTATCTCTTTTCTATTTCTAGATAGAATTAAACTATTATAATTACAGTACTTAGTGTAAAATTCGATACTAATCCCTGTGGAGTCGATAACCCCACTTTCAAAACTATACTAAAACTTGACACCGTACGCTTGCAGTAAGAATTTCTCGATCAAGTTTTTGGCGCCGTTGACGGGGATTGTTTATCCTATTTTACACTAATACAGTTACCAGTTAGTCTTAATCCTAATCTAGACTAGTTTAGGAAATATAATTTCGTGTTTTTGATTGACTTGTTTGTTTATGCAAGATTCAAAGATATTAATTTGCTTCCTTTTGATCCAGAGATTGAAAGGACACTTCGAGCAATCAGAGCAACAAAGCGAGCAGAGAATCGAGCAATGGCGGGGAACGGGGAAAATGAGAACAACGAAAATTTGGTCCTGAATGTGCCACCACAGCCTGAGCCACATGCAAGGGCAACCCGGGATTATTTTCGGCCGGCTATGAACCACAACTACTCTGGAATTGTGCGCCAGCCCATAAATGAAAACAAATTCGAACTAAAATGGGGCCTCATAAGCATGGTTCAGCAGAATCAGTTTGGGGGGAGTGTAGTGGATGATCCAAATACACATTTGGCGACATTCTTGGAGATTTGTGACACCATCAAGATGAATGGTGTGTCTGATGAGGCTTTAGGTTGAGGCTTTTCCCGTTCTCACTCTGGGATAAAGCCAGACAATGGTTGCAGACGTTCGCACCTGGGAGTATCACTAGCTGGGATGATCTGACAGAAAAATTCATGACAAAGTTTTTCCCTCCCAGCAAGACGCTCTAACTGAAAAGCGAGATAGCTCAATTCCAACAGATCGACTTTGAGCCACTGTATGAAGCTTGGGAACGATTTAAGGATCTGTTTAGAAGATGCCCACAACATGGTTATGCGGACTGGTAGAGGGTCCAATACTTTTACAATGGTTTGAACGGGCATACGAGGACAATACTAGATGCAGCAGCATGGGGCACTTTGATGGCTAAAACTCTGACTGAGGCATTACTTCTTCTTGAAGAAATGGCTACAAACAGTTATCAATGGCCCTCTGAATGATCAGTACCAAGGAAAGTTGTCGGTGTTCTTGAACTGGATCATATGTCGGCATTAGCAGCTCAGATATCATCATTGTCGAAACAACTGGCCATCATGAATTCGGGTGGAACACCAAACAGACCAAGACACCGCCCGCGACCATTTATAAGGCTGCCACATTCGATGCCGAGCAAGATAATTATGTGAATAACCGGGGTTTTAACAATCGAGGTACTCAGTTACCAAATCATTATCACCCGGGACTTCGCAATCATGAGAATCTGTAACGACCCAATTTTATGAAATTAAAGTATTATAAATATTATTAAGAAAACACAAATTTATAAATTAAAGTGATGCCAATAATTATCAAAAAATTGATTTGGAATTTTTAATTCTTAAGAAAAAAAATATAATGATAATAATAATAATAATTATTACAATTCTTCCAAAGTAAGTATCCAAAAATTATTCCAAACATAAACCGGAAAAAAAATTAAAGACATAAATCCAAAATTTAGTCCGATCATAATTATTTAAAATATAAATATATCGTGATTTATTCCACCATCCACAACATCATATCTTCAGCCGGATTCCCTAACCTGTAAGTCATGATAATAATAGGGGTGAGCTTCATCTCGCTTAGTAGGGATATATCTGTCAATATTTAATATAACATGAAAAACATTCACATAATTACAACAGTAAATTCATTAATTTCCTCTTTTTCCTCTAACTGGCCAGTTCCTGCATTTAGCATTGCGGGTTCACCCCGAAGATATGTTTGATCCCGGACCCTTTTCATGGCCCCTAGCTTATATGAATTTATTTCCTCTTGACATATATTGCAATCAATGAAGTACAATCATTAAACATTAAATAAAGACAAATAATATAGAAATCCCTACCTTAATAATCACAGATATTCGGTGTAGAAAAATGAACAATAAAAGTCCAAGTCCTCGACCCCTTCGTTGTCTACGTTAAATAAATATATAAAATTAATATGTGATTTTAATAAATTGAACTAAATAATAACATAATTTGTAAAAATAAAATATAGAAAGAAGCTTGTGACTTGGAAATTATATATATATATATATATATATATATATGAAACTTGAATAAAAAAAATAAAATTGTTATTACCTTGTAATTCTTAGAAATATGGTGTAAACTTTATGTAAGAAGTTATACATATTTATACTAATTAATTCTAACCCCTAAATAAACTTTAAAATAGCCCCTACATTAAAGCCCTAAACTAATCCCTGACTAACCTTTAACATAACCCCTAATTTAACCTCTAAGTAAGATATTGATTATAATATTAATAATTATCACAATAAAGATAATGATAAAAATATAATATGTATATAATTTTATTAAGAGAGGATACACATAATATTATTAATAATTATTAGTCTAATAAAGATACCAATAATATTAATATTTAAGTGTTCTAATTATTATTTTTGTTGGGATATTACAGAATCTCTCCTAGAGCAACAATAGAAACATGTTGAATCCACCTCCGGGTTATTCCAATCTGTCTAGCTCTAATGCACCCGTAGGTGAGAAGAAACAGTCGCTTGAAGAAATACTCGGTACGTTTGTTGGAGAGACCAGGAATCGGCTGAATAGAAGTGATGCACAGAATGACAATTTGGGCACAAAAATATCCATTATGGAGACACACCTTAGGTCATTAGAGACCAAAATGGGACAATTAGCCACTGACATAGGCTCTCAGCAGAAGAAAGAAAATGTTCCAAGTAATACTGAGGTGAATCAGATGGAACATTGTAAAGTCATCCAATTGAGGAGTGGTACTGCATATGATGGTCCTAAGCTTCTCTCTCATGCCACCCATAAGAAGCTTTCCGATTCTGATTCGCCTAGTGAGGAGGAGTCGAAACAAAAAGAAGATAGAGTAGAGCTACGAGCAGATGGAGGCTGACAAGCCTAAATCTGCTCCCACTCTTGATTCTGCGGTTCTAGTGCCTAACTCACTCCCCTTCCCTCAGAGATTTCAGAAAAAGAAGCTAGATTCTCAATTTTCAAAATTCTTGGAGATTTTTAAGAAAATTCACATCAACATCCCGTTTGCTGATGCACTCGAGCAAATGCCTAATTATGCTAAATTCATGAAGGATGTGATGTCGAAAAACAGGAAGTTGGGCGATTTCGAGACTGTAAAGCTTACTAAGGAATGCAACGCTATTTTGCAAAGGAAGCTACCACAGAAATTGAAAGATCTGGGGAGTTTCACTATCTCTTGTACTATTGGTGATTCTATTTTTAATAAATCCCTTTGTGATCTTGGTGCTAGAATTAATCTTATGACTTTGCCTATTTTTAGGAAATTTGGTCTTGGAGAGGTGAAGCCATCCACCATCACCCTACAATTGGCGGACAGATCGCTTACATATCCACAAGGCGTAATCGAAGATGTTTTGGTGAAGGTGGACAGTTCATATTTCTGGCAGACTTTGTTGTACTGGATATGGAGGATGATTGAAAGGTTCCACTAATTTTGGGGAAACCATTTTTGGCCACTGGTCGCGCACTGATTGATGTTCAACGTGGTGAACTGACTCTGCGAGTTAATGAATAAGAAGTGATGTTCAATATCTATAATGCGATGAAGTTTCAAGAAGAACAACACACTTGCCATTTCATAGATGTAGTGGAGCAGTGTGCCTGCTCGGAAGTAGCTCGACATGCTACTATGGATCCACTGGAAAGATGTCTCACCCAATCCCTAGTGCAAGCTATGAATTATGATTTAAATGATATTGATTTATTGGATTACGTGTTGTCTCTTGATGCCACACAGGTTGACACAAGAAAGGGTTTGAAGTTGAGTTTGGAAGATACAGTCATTGAGGAAATCCCGAAGGTCACTTCGGAACTGAAGGAACTTCCTGCACATCTCCAGTATGTATTTTTGGGTGAGAAAGATACACATCTGGTAATAGTATCCGCCTCTCTATCCTCTTTAGAGTTAGATAAGTTGTTGTGCATTTTGAGAAAACATAAGTCTGCATTGGGGTGGTCGATAGCCGATTTGAAGGGAACCAGCCCTTCTATAGTGATGCATAAAATTCTCATGGAGGACTCTTACAAGCCCTCTATTGAGCACCAAAGACGGCTTAATCCGGCAATGAAAGAAGTAGTTAAGGCTGAGGTTCTTAAGTGGATTAAGGCAAGCATCATTTTTGCCATATCTGATAGCTCATGGGTAAGTCTAGTGCAAGTAGTTCTGAAAAATAGAGGGATGACTGTGGTAAAAAATTCCAATAATGAATTAATTTCTACACGTACGGTGACTAGGTGGTGAGTGTGCATAGATTATAGGAAACTAAATAAAGCCACTCGAAAAGACCACTTTCCCCTACCTTTTATTGATCAGATGTTGGATAGGCTGGCTGGATATGACTAATACTGCTTTCTAGATGGATATTCGAGTTATAATCAGATTGCGATTGCTCAGAGGATCAAGAGAAAACCACATTCACATGTCCTTATGGTACCTTTGCATTCCGCATGATGCCTTTTGGGTTGTGTAATGCACTAGCCACATTTCAGAGATGTATGATGTCTATTTTTCATGGCATGGTGGAGGAAATGATGGAGGTTTTTATGGATGATTTTTCGGTATTTGGTAATTCTTTTGATCAATGCCTCCATAATTTATCTCTGGTTCTACAAAGGTGCCAAGACACAAATTTAGTGCTTAATTGGGAAAAATATCACTTCATGGCGAAAGAAGGTATTGTGCTTGGTCATAGGGTGTCTGCTGCAGGTTTAGAGGTGGATCGAGCTAAAATAGTGGTGATTGAAAAATTACCACCTCCAGGAAATGTAAAAGGGATTAGGAATTTTTTAGGGCATGCTGGTTTTTATCGTAGATTATTAAAGATTTTTCAAAAATAACCAAGCCTTTATATAATCTTCTTGAGAAAGATGTGCCTTTTTGTTTTGATGATCTTTGTTTGCAGGCTTTTGAGCATTTTAAGAAGGCACTTATTTCTGCTCCTATTATGGTGGTACCGGATTGGACACAACCTTTGAGCTCATGTGCGATGCTAGTGATTATGCAGTAGGGGTTGTGTTGTGGCAAAGACGAGATAAAATTTTCAAGGCCATCTATTATGCAAGTCTGACATTGGATGATGCCCATCAAAATTACACCACCACGGAAAAGGAGATGCTAGCAGTTGTGTTTGCGTTTGACAAGTTTTGGGCTTACTTGGTGTGTACCAAGGTCATTGTTTACACTGATCATGCTGCTATTCGGTACCTCTTTGCAAAGAATGATGCGAAACCACGACTGAGCGTATTTTGGTAGTAGAAACTCATCTCCCATGGTATGCTGATTTTGTGAATTATCTGGCTGGTGGAGTCTTTCCTCCGGATTTGACTTCCCACCAGAAGAAGAAATTTATGCATGATGTTAAATCATATCTATGGGATGATCCGCTTTTGTTCAAGAGGTGTGTAGATTCAGTTATTCGTCATTGTGTGCCTCGAGAGGAGGTGGAGGAGATTCTACAGCATTGTCATTCTGCCCTCTAGGTGGTCATTTTGGGCCAACCCGCACGGCCGCTAAGGTATTGCAATCTTGATTTTATTGGTCTTCTTTATTCAAATATTGTTATACTTTTGTACAGACTTGTGACAGATGCCAACGAGTTAGCAACATCTCTCGACGCCATGAGTTGCCTCTCACCAACATGATGGAAGTAGAATTGTTTGATGTTTGGGGGATTGACTTCATGGGTCCATTTCCCCTTTCATTTGGGCATGCCTATATCCTTCTTGTGGTGGATTATGTTTCTAAATGGGTGGAGGCAATTGCTACACCTACCAATGATGCCAAAGTAGTGTTGAAATTTTTACACAAGCACATATTCACTCATTTTGGCACTGCTAGGACTATTGTTAGTGACGAAGGTACTCATTTTTGCAATAAAATATTTAATAACCTTCTCTCTAAGTATGGTGTAAGGCACAAGGTTGCTTTAGGTTACCACCCGCAATCGAATGGACATAATGAAATTTCAAATCGCAAGGTGAAGCAGATCCTTGAGAAGACTGTGAGCTGTAATCGCTAGGACTGGGCTCATAAGTTGGATGACGCGCTTTGGGCATATCAAATGGTTTTTAAAACGCCTATTGGTATGTCCCCATATCGCTTGGTGTTTGGGAAGGCATGTCACTTGCCGGTTGAGCTAGAGCATCATGCTTATTGGGCCGTGAAGAAACTGAATTTTGACTTGAAGGCAGCTGATGAGAATAGTCTATTGCAACTTGATGAGATGGAGGAATTCCGGAATGAGGCCTATGAGAATGTAAAATATACAAAGAAAAGACAAAAAATGGCATGATAAAATGATCTTGAGGCGCCAATTTCTCTAGGGCCAGCAGGTATTATTATTTAATTCTCGGTTGAAATATTCCTGGGAAAACTGAAATCAAGATTGCCTGGACCATTTGTCATCGAGCGTGTTTCGCTGTTTGGTGCTATTCAGTTGCAGTGTAAAGATGGCAGCACGTTTCAGATTAATGGGCAGAGGTTAAAACACTATTTTGGTGATGAAGCCCGGAAAATCCTAAATCTCCCACTAGGAGATGGGGATTCATGATGATCTGACAAAGTCTGGCTGAAGACTATAAACTTAGCACTTCTTAGGAGGAAATCAAGCCCCTTTTATTGCTTTAGTAGTATAATATAGTTGATTAGTTGTTTTTCATTTTGATTGCATCATATTTGATTATTGCATTTTTAGAAGTAGTAAGTTGCATGACATCTCGACCCTTTTATGTGTGCACGTGAGAGACGCGCTATGACTGAAAAAAAAATGGGCGGCACGGGCCCTAAAAACCTGCTACAACGTGCAGTAGGTGAATATCTCTTCAAGTATGCTAGCGCCGCAGCCCCAATTCAAGATGAGGTGAACTCCTCTTCAAATAAGAAAGACTCGCCCCGCCTGTGCCTTTTTAAAACGTGCTGACCCCCATTAGTTTTACAAAAACAAAACACTCCCTTCTCTCTTACAACTCGATGGGAATATCAAGTTTTTCACCAAAACTCTCACAAATCCCCTCCCCTCTCCACAAGGAAGCACTCTAGCATCCCACACATCACCCTCATCTTCACCACTCATCACTTGGTAAGTTTATTACTTCCAAAACCCTACCCCATGGTTCTACCCTATTCTCTATTTTGTGTTAATGCATTGTGGTGGTGTTGAGCTATTTGTTGATGAATTGTGGATTGTGGTGTGATTGATCATGTTAGAACTAGGTTTGAATGTTGAATTTTTGGGATTGATTTGTACTATAATTGCATTTATCATCTTCTCCCAATTTCACGCATACAAGGTGTTTGATTGTAGGTCCCAAGGGGTGTAAGTAATGTTTAGAAGGGGGGGTTGAATAAACCTTACCAACTTTTCAATTTTAGTCCTTTTAAAATATTACAGAGTTAATACAAACAGCTTAGTCCTTGAGGGACATCTAAGTTGGTTATTCAGCAGAGTTAACCACTCAACAGACTCGATAGAGCTGTTGATAGAATAACTCAACTGTTTAACCTGAAACTTAACTTGGTTGTGTTGAGTTTTTCAGCGGAAGACTTAACACCCTTTCATTTGTTTTAAACTTGTTTTAACACTTGATTTTAGCACTTAGTTAATTATCAGTTGGATAGTAAATTATCAGCAGATATAAAATGAATGCAGAAATGAAAGTGCTGAAATGTAAATGACACAAATAATTTTTATAGAGGTTCGAAGATGGGATAATTCTTCTAATCCTCTCTTCTCCAACTCCTGGAGGAATCCACTAAGAAATGATCAGTTCACAAAGTGGTTATCAGTCTAGAGACAAGTCTTGATCACACAGCTGACTTGCTCCTTGGACTCAGTATGGACATGCCTTGGTCACACAGCTGGCTTCTCGTCCGACTCAGCTTCTTCACAGGACAGCTGCCTTGCTACTTCAGCTCACTTTTTCAAGCTTCTTGGATTTGATCACGAAGCCCTCCAATAACTTGAGACTGGTTTGACCTTGAACCTTCCTACAATCCTCCTTGAAAAGTAGACCCCTTTTGATTCTTCAAAAGTTTCCTCTTCAACAGTTTGAAGTTGTCTTTCCTTCACAGCTTTGTGTTGGATTGATTTCCTTCGATATTTAGGCTTGAGGATTTTGCTTGAATATCTTGAGAATATTTTGCAGGTTACAGTTTTAATAATGCTTGATTTCTCAGGTGTGCAAGGTAACCTCGGTAACCTCTTCTCAATGAATTTCCTCAGCCTTTTATAGTGAACTTTCAAAAATCTTCCCGTTGAAGAGATAAGCTGATTTTCAAAAGCCACTTGTGTTCGTTGGCTTGTCTTTTCTTGGTCTTCAATCTTGAGATGTAGACCTTTCCTCAAATTAAATGAATGTTCAGCTTTTCAGGTTCTGACACGAGGTGCAGTGCTTGGGTTTATTCCTTTTGCACGCTTCTGGGACGGGCACTTTAAGACCTGGCAGCATGGAAGTATTACTTATTTAAGTAATGTTCTTGACTTCTGTGCAACGGATTTCTTTCAGTTGACTTCTCTTGGTTGCTGCCTATTTCCCTAGGTGACTTGAGTTTGCTCCAATCATTTGAAGACTCAACTGTCACTTTCAACTTGTGACTTGGCTTCTTGAGATGACTTAGACTGACACTTCACACAGTTGTTCCTCAGCTGATACATCTTCAGTTAAGTTTTTGATCTTCCTTCTTGGCCATACTCAGCTGTTCCACAACGGAGTCTTCACTTCAGTCTACAGTTGACTTCTTGTACTTCCAGGCTTAGCTGACTTGACTCGGCTCATCCATCCCTATCTATTACAATGAAAGTTACAAGGAAAATGAGGTGCCAACATTATAATCTATGTTTTACATGGCATTCATCAAAATCTACAAAATAATTTCCAAACAATTCCCCCTTTTTGATGATGCCAAAACTTAAAACATTAAATAAAATGTAAACAACACAGATACATACAGACAATGCAGAAACAAAGAATGTATGCGTTGAATCAATCATTTTATTTATCATAGCATTCTTGTCCTTTACACAGCAGTTTACAAAGTGTATCAGAGCATATTTAAATCTAAGAGAATTACTAGAGTCTATGCTAAGATACAAATACAAAATATTTTATTGAGAGAACAGATGACTTACACAACAATGTATTTACAAAAGTAAAATACATGAAGGGTTCACAGCAGCACTTCATCTCCTTCGCTGCCTCCTCCTTTCCTCTTCAGCTCTGTCATCACCAGCTCTCTTTCTTTTTCTTTCATCTTCAGCTGCCTTCTTCTTTTCATAAGCTCTCTTCGCAGCAGCATCTTTTCGCTTCATCTCTTGCCTCTCTTGCCATAGCTGGTCTTGTTTTCTGTTTTCTTCTTCTATTCTTTTCACATAACCAGCATTCTTTATAGCCACTCCCAGATTCGCTACTTCATCGTAGCCAGCCAATAGATCCTTCCCTTCTTTCCTGGATCTACATATTCGATATTTTTAGGCAGAGGTCTAGGTCGAAAACCTCTTCCTCCACCACTTCTTCCTCCTCCTCTAGGTGTATACTGTACGCGAATCTTCTGCTTACCAGCTGAATGGCTGCTGGTAGTCTGCTGCCTATCAGCTTCTTTGCACAACTTAAGACCCTTCTCCTAGTACAGATCCCAGGCTTGGGCTACAAATATATTTTTGAAATAACCTTCGGATTCGAGCGTTTTAAATTATTCAACCAATCTTAGCTCGGATCCATCATCTGGAATAACATCTTGATCCTTCCCTGCCAGAATGCCATCGAAGTGTTTCAACATTTCTTCAATGCGGGCATCCGTCCTCTTGTCGAACTCTTCCATCCCTGCTTCTACAATTTTTCTTTTCTCTGACATAGGCACAACAGAGTGTTCCATCGGCAGAGTTACTAGGAGTTTGCTGATTATTGAGGCTGTGACATGACCTTGCTGAGGGGTTTTAGCAATCATTAAGGTCAAATCCTTTGACTTTTCCCCCTCAACTGCTTTTCCATTCTTCTTCTCACTAGCTACTTCTTCCTTTTGCTTCTCAGCTATTTCTTCCTTCAATTTCCTCAGGTATTCCTCTTCCCCCTTTTTGGCATCATCAAAGGAGAGAGGAACTCCAGGGAACATTCCTGCGAGCATGGAGTCCAGTCTGCTGAGAGCTGAGTTCTGCTTGGAGTCTGTTGTGGCATGTGCTGTTTGAAATTCTGAGCGAGTGGCTTTTGATTCAGCTGCCACCAGTTTCATTTCAGCCATGAGAAGGCTGAACTTCGTATTCATGTTTTCCTCAAAACGCTGAATTTCTTTTCGATGAAATTCACGCAGTAACTCCATTTCAATTGTATGGGAGGCATGCAATCTTTCCATATATGGATGCATCCTCTGCTTCATATCAGCATTGTCAGCACTCCAAACAAGCATCTTATTGTACAATGCCTTGAAATATCAAACTTGTTCATATCGGATTGCACTTTGTTGCTGACACCACTCCCTGATCCGTACCACTATCCCTCTCAAGTCTGCTATGAGGGTGGCATCTCTGTTGTCCAGATGTAGATCTAATGAGGCCTGGTGCCATTTGATCTTCTCAATCTCTCCACAGATTTTCTTGAAGACTTCACGGATCTCAACTGTCACTCCTGATTTAGCTGGCGGCCATTCAGTATCGAAATCAAAGTCTGCTGGTACAATGGAGTCGGTAGGGATGACTAGATCTTCTCGAATGGTGTATCGACGCTGCTCTTTGGTTGTCTCTTCATCCATCGCTGGCAGCTCAAGTGAAAAAGGAAATAATTGCTCAAAGGTATCATCGCGCACATAAGGATTGAAATTTCAGTATGTGCCTATGATGATCCTAGTGGAGTCGGTACTGCTGCAGCTGTGGGAGCCTGCGCAGATGACTCGGTTCCAGCTGGGCCTTGTTGAGTAGGTTGGCCACCGATCGAGCCTCACTGTCTTAATGCCTTCTTCGGCCTCGATGAGATTTTTCTAAGTGAATTACATGGTCCTCGGCTGCAACATCAGTGTCATCGGAAGATGATGAAACTTGGGGGCTTGGTTCATCATCAAAGTTAAATGTTTGACGAGTAGCTTTAAAACTCGACTGACTCGTCTGTGGGAGAACATCCTCAGTTGGGTCCTTTTGATGTGCAACAGGTGTGGACTCAGCTTTGTCTTCAAACCCCAGAAAGGATATGTCAAGATTGTCCTGGGAGTCATGAAGAGCACTAATCTCCTTCTCAGATTCAACAATGTTGACAGGAGAGATGTTCTGAACTTCTTGAGCTTTACCCAGGCAAGTCTCAACCTCTCTTGGGCCTTCTACACCTCCAACAGTCTCGACTGCAGCGAGGCCTTCTACATTCCCTTCGACAGTCGCAGCTGTCTTGGGGTCCTGGACCGTGGCATCCAAAGGAGTCTCAACCCCTTGGATTGCACTTTCATTGCCCAGAGTGTTAACTCCCGGGGCATTTCCATCATGTGCCTCGACTGGGACAGACTTAACTATCCGAGCTTCGTCAATGTCAGTCTGTTATGGTTTTTTTTCGGTTTCCACTTCGCCTCCTTTCTTCATTTTGGAGTCATCTGCAGCATCCTCCAACCCTGCTGCAGTGGAGTGAGTTTCCACCTCAGCTGGCACACAAGCTGAGTGACTAACGATGGGGTCACTCTTCTCCAGACTCACGGCTGCTTCCGTTGAGTGCTCAGCCATGGGGCAGGTGGTAAAACACCTTAAGTAGGGGTTGGCTCAACTTGGGTGCCCAAATTCCCAGTTTCATCGCCAAGTCCCTTGGACCTTTCTTCCGAGTGCACAGGGGATGTAGTTGCAGCAATAACTGTGGCAATCTGCTGCACTACTCCCAATGGGTCTATCTGCAGGAGAGATTGTGAGGACTCTCCTAGTCCTTCAAACATTTGTTGCTCATGCAACATCCTGGATTCCCTTAGAACTTGTTGCATGTCCGACTTCTCTGTTGCAGCAATGGGATCCATATCTTCATCACTCTCTGAGAACACATCAAGATGAGAGTGAGTGTGTTCTAGAGTTCCGGTGAGCGTGCATATCTTAGCTTTTTTCGCTTCTCGCTTTCCTTCGCTTTGCTTTGGCTTGTTCATTCTCCTTGAAGATCTGTAGAATATTCAGGCAATTATCTTCATCAAGGGCCTGAACCACTTTGGTGATGCCGAGGAATTCGAACAACTCCTCCTCTTCTTCTGTGAACTCAGGGCGCTCAAACTGCACTCTTGAGTGACTTAGCTTCCATGCCCTCCATTCATGTAGACGGCGCTGGATGTCTGGATATACAGGAGAAAGTATGATAACAACATCATCCTCATCCTCCTCTTCTTGTCGTTCCTTTTCTGGAATAGAAGGTAGCATGCTCTGCTGCTCTTTTCTTCCAGCAGCGTCCGTAGCAAGCGGAGAGACAACTTTCTCAAGTGAATATTCAGTTGTCTCAGCTGCTTCTTTTTCCTCAACTGTCCTCTCCACAGCTGGGTCTTCTTGGGGCCTCTGCTGATCACCCTCAGCAAACTTGGCAGTTTCATCGATTACTTCAGGAGACTGCACTTCCTGAGTGTCAGTAGTTTCAGAAGCTTTCTCCAGCTGAGTGGCAGACTCAGCTGTCTGTTCACGCTCTGAACGCTTGACTAGCCTTCGTCGTTTGGTTTTAACCAGAGGGATTTCTGGTTCTTTGTCCTCTTCTGATTATGTGGCGGCGGGGGCTGGGGCATCTTTCTTGGACAGAGCTCCTTTCCTGGGCTTAGCAGTCCTTTTCTTGCGTATGGCTGGAGAAGGGATTTGGGTTTCCTTCTCAGCCTTGGCTGCAGGGGCAGGAGGCACGGCTACATGGGCAGGTGACTCGGCTACAGGGGCAGGTGCATCCTGTTTCTTTGCTGCAGAGGGAGCCTTCTTCTTTGCAGATTTCTTCTTGGGAGGGGAGGTAACAGCTGTGTCCTCGGGGTCAGCTGATTCCCCCTCATTAGTATCTGCCCTCTTCGCATGGGCTCTCTTCTGGGCTCCTGAAAGATTAGCCCTGAACATCGTTTTGTTTACATGGAAAGGCTTTCCATGTTGAAGGGGAATGCCCTTCACTTCCATTAGATGGCCAATTACTAGACCATATCCCAGTGATCCTCCAAAGGATCCGTCCTCCTTGTATGATTTGTTCGCAACATTCTGGCAGAGTCTGCTATACACGAACTCAGCCCAGTTGACTTTCTTGCCTTGCATGATCGTCGCCATGACAATCAGCTTGGTCTTTGACAGTTGATTGAAACTGTCAAACTTCATATCTACACACTTTGCAACGACATCCATCATCTTGTGATAGTCGTCCTTCAGCAACTTCTTCTCAGCTGTGTAGACTACCTTCGCAGCACACTCCGGTTTGGCTACTTCTTTCCATGCAACAGTCAAATCAACGTCTGCTTCAACAATCTCAGTCATGCCCTCAGACGGCAGCAAAGAGTGCTCCGCAAGGTCCTTAGCAGTAATCATGATGTCCTTGCGGTGGACGGAGGACTTGATTCCTTCGTCCTGCACCTCAGCATTTACATAGAACTGTGACACCTCTTCAAGGTAGGTGTGCGAGTACTCCAAGGTAAGAAAAGGCCTGAGATCGGACTTTTCTAGCATATCAGCGATCTTCTTCACTAGGGATTCATCGGAACCCTGCTTCACCATCCCTACAAAATCCACAGTCGATCCAGAGTGGATTCGCTTTGATAACTTGATGAAATTAAACTTTGGTGCCATTTTTAGAAGTTTCTATCGATTAAATCTTGATAAACTGGCTTGAGAACACGTAGGGTATGCGAGAAAAAAAAAACTTGCTTTCTTTTGCTTTGAAGATGAACAGTTTTGAGTGTGAGAGAGAGAAAACTGAAAAATGAGTATATAAGGGTTATGAAAGGACGTGTTATTGATTTTTGAAATTTAATCAAGATCAACGACTCAGATTTAGCATGTCAAACTGCATTTAATGCGGCAACATTTATATCCAATCATATGCTTACTGTGCAGCTTTTGGCTGTACCCTTCATTATTACGCTGACGTCGTCCATAAAAACATTCCCGCTCATCAAAAACGACTGCGTTTTTGTCACTTAGCTATTAAATGACTCAGCTCATGTCAAAAGTGACTCAACTCAGCTTCTCTCCTTTCATTAGTTGACTCAGTTGTCAGCTAACTCGTCTGATTGATTTCCGATGTAGTCAAGTTTCACTTGGTCGATGTGAAAAACTTGTTTGATTCTCACTTTTTCATCTTCCATCTCTTCTGATTGAGTCTTCTGAGTATCAACTCAGCTCAATTAACCCTAGCTCATTCTTAAGCTCTTCAAACCTTGATTCACATGGAGGCTTTGTGAATATGTCAGCTAAATGTTTATCAGTTGAGATATACTCCAAAATGATGTCTTTCTTTTCAACATGATCTCTTATAAAATGATATCTGACATCAATGTGCTTTGTTCTTAAATGCAACACAGAATTCTGAGTGATTGCAATAGCACTTGTGTTATCACACATAATTGGAACCTCTTTTTCTTCAATTTCATAATCTCTCATCTGATGTCTCATCCATAAGACTTGGGCACAACAGCTGCCCACAACTATGTACTCTGCTTCAGCTGTGGATGTGGCTATTGAGTTTTGCTTCTTGCTAAACCAGGAAACCAATATGTTTCCAAGCATTTGACATGTACCTGAAGTACTCTTCTTGTCAACTCTACATCCAGCATAGTCAGCGTCTGAGTAACCAATAAGCTTGAATCCATCTTCCTTTGGATACAGTAAGCCAACTTCCTGGCATCCCTTTAAATATCTTAGGATTCTCTTTGCTGCAGTCATGTGGCTCTCCTTTGGTGCAGATCGAAATCTTGCACATACACCTCTTTGCCAGCAAAGATGATGTCCGTCTTTGGTACATTAAATGAGAGCAACGATCCAATGAGTGCTATGTATCTTGTTTGATCTACAACTTTACCATCTGCATCCATGTCCATCTTGACTGATGTGTTCATTGGTATTTTCACAGAAGACTTCTCTTCCATACCAAATTTCTTCATTAAATCTCTGGTGTACTTTGTTTGACGTATGAAAGTTCCATCATTCAATTGCTTAACTTGAAGTCCTAGGAAGAAAGTCAGCTCTCCCATCATGCTCATTTCAAATTTGCCTTGCATGAGGTTTGAGAACTTTTCACACAACTATTTATTAGTGGAACTAAAAATGATATCATCCACATATATTTGAACAAGCAGTATACTCTCTCCATCTTGAATTCTGAAGAGTGTTCTGTCCACTTTGCCTTTGGTGAATCCATTGTCAGTTAGAAATTGAGACAATGTATCATACCATGCTCTGGGTGCTTGTTTCAGTCCATATAATGCTTTCTTGAGCTTGTACACCTTGTCTCCAATGGTCTTCTGCTCAAAGCCTGGAGGTTTCTCAACATAGATATCCTCTTCTAACAATCCTTTTAAAAATGCACTTTTCACATCCATTTGATATACAATGAAGTTCTTGTGCGCAGCATAGGGAAGAAACATCCTTATTGCTTCTAGTCTAGCAACAGGAGCAAATGTTTCATCAAAATCTATTCCCTCTTCTTGGCAATACCCTTTGGCTACAAATCTTGCTTTGTTTCTTACCACAGATCCTTCCTCATTCATTTTGTTTCTGAAAACCCATTTTGTGCCAATAACATTTTGATGGGTTGGTCTTTGCACCAATTCCCATACTTTGTTTCTTTCAAATTGATTCAGCTCTTCTTGCATGGCTTGAATCCAATGTGTGTCATCCAATGCTTGGGACACATCTTTTGGCTCTATTTGGGAGATAAAACAAGTGAACATTGCTTCTTGCTGAGCTCTGGATCTGGTTCTCACACCGTCTCTAACATCTCCAATGACTAACTCTGGTGGGTTGTCTCTCAGCCATCTCACATTAGGTTGAAGCAAATTAGTTTGGGTTCAAATTGTCTTTGCTTATGTTATCTTGAGCAGCTCTTTCATCATCATTCAGCTGTAGATTTTCCAGCTGTCTTTGAGATTCAGCTATCTCATCTTCATCTTGATTGATTACTCTTGCTTCAGCTTCAACTTAAGGACTTTTCTGCATAGTTGGCTAATTCAGCTTATCAGCTAACTCTTCAAAGTCTTCTCCATTTACATTAGGTTCATCAAAGACCACATGAACAGACTCTTCTGTGACCATAGTCCTCTTGTTTAGCACTCTGTAGGCTTTGCTTTCAGCTGAGTATCCCAAAAGTATATCTTCATCAGCTTTAGCATCAAAAGCCTTTAGATTATCCTTGCCATTGTTGTGGATGAAACATTTACATCCACATATTATGAAGTACCCAACATTTGGCTTTCTTCCTGTCCAGATTTCATAAGGGGTCTTTGTTAGCTGTCTAATTATCATGCATCTATTTTGAGTATAGCATGCAGTGTTTATGGCTTCAGCCCAAAATCTCTTAGGTAATCCAGCTTCAACTAACATGGTCCTTACAGCTTCCTTGAGAGTTCTGTTCCTTCTTTCAGCTACTCCATTCTGCTGTGGAGTTCTTGCTGCAGATAATTCATGAGCAATACCATTTTAAACACAGTACTGAGTTATTATCCCATTGACAAACTCGGTTCCTCTATCAGACCTTATCTTTATAATGGTTTGGCTCTTTTCATTTTGAACTCTTTTCATCAGCTGAGGTAACTTCTGCAAGGTTTCCTTCTTTTTGCACATGAAGATTGTCCATGTATATCTTGAATAGTCATCTACCACCACTAAGGTGTATTTCTTTCCACTTATGCTGGCTGGTTCAACTGGACCAAATAAGTCCATATGCAACAGATGTAATATCCTTGTTGAAGAAGGACTAGGCTTCTCCTTGAATGAAGATTTGATCTACTTTCCCATTTGGCATGCATCACATACACTTTCCTTCTTGTACATTGAGTCTGGAAATCCTTCCACAAGATGACTCCTTGCAAGCTTGTTGATTGTCTTGAAGTTCAGATGACTCAGCTTCTTGTGCCACAGCCAACTTGATTCGGTTGTGCTCTTTGCTAACAGACAAGTACTTGGTGTGGTAGTAGACCAGTCTACCACATACATATTCTTTTGTCTTGATCCTTGCAACACTATTTCATTTGATTTAGTATCTTTGATCTGGCACACTCCCATATTGAATCCAACATTGTAGCCTTTATCACAAAGTTGACTTGTGCTGAGCTGGTTAAAGTTAAGTCCCTCAACATAAGCAACATCTGTGATTTCCAATCCATTTTTCTTGATGGATCTAGTGCCTCTTATTTCCCCTGTAGCTTCATTTCCTCCAAATATGACTTTTGCGCCTCTAATTTCCTTGAATCTTAACAGATTTTTCTTATTGCCTGTCATATGTCTGGAACAACCACTATCCATGTACCAGGTTCCTTGGCACTTAGCTGTTCCTTGAACCTGCAATCAAGGAAATTAGTTTTTAGGTACCCATACTTGCCTGGGTCCTGAGGGGTTAGTACTGTAAGATGATCCAACCAACCTATAGCCAAATGATTTGACTTTAAGAGGTTTCCATCTATCTGTGCCATAATCATAATTCATTTTGGCAAATTGCTTGGGGGTTTTAGGTTCATACAACTGTCTCTTTTGTCTGTATGCCTGTGTGTGTGTTTTAGCAATTGCATTCTTTGGGTAGTTGTGATATTTTTGAGTTTAGTGCCTGGGTGGTTATGTGTGCTAATAATAGCCCTTTTGCCTTTGGAATGACCTTTGCTGAGGTCTAGGTCTTTGCCATCTAGGCTTGTATTCCATTGGTCTTTGCTGATTTTTCATATTGTTCCAATCAGCTTGGCTCGGGTAATTTCTATCATTCCCATCATATGTGTTTCTTTGATAAAACTTTTGGATTTCTTCTCAGCTGGCTGTTTTCCTTTTCCTTTATATCCAACGCCAGTTTGTTTGTTGTTGTGCTTTGGAATGAATGTGGGTGCAACATTTGGTGTTTTGGATTTTTGAGATGCTTCATTACCTGAAGATCCTTTTTCCAAAATCACTCTGGGAGTTTGACTGTGCACAAAGGAATTGAATCCTATGCCTGTCTTATCTCCACACTCGTTTTGGCTCATGATAAGGTCATCCATTGATTTAGATGCCTTTGTAAATGAGGCAATCACATTTTTGAGATCTTTTTCCCTCTTTTCTATAGCAGCTATCTCTGTTATTAGTTTAGCATTCTCAGCCTTCAGCTCCTTGTTCTCACCAGCTATGTGACTTAGAGTACTCAGCTCCTTTGTCACCGTGAGTTTTGCTTTTGAAATGGGCCGTTTTCCTCATTTAATAGTGTGTGTGAGGATTTAATGTGATCAAAAGTCTTTCATCATTTTGCCTAATGAATCATAAAGATCAGTGGGTGATGAAGTGTGTGTATCACAATCACTATCACTAGAATCTGAATGAGATGAGTTAGAATGTACCTCATCTTCTTGGTCTGGTTGATCTTGTTCTTTAGCCATTAGACAAATCATTGCTTCTTCTTCTGAATCACTTGAGTAGTCAGCTTCACTACTCTCCGAGTCTGCTACTTCTTTCGACTTAGCTGTCTCAGCAGTCTCTTCTTTTCTTGTCTTCTTTCTCGGAAGACTTTTTTTTCTTCTTCATCCATGTACTTGTTGACTGGTGGATAGGAGCAGTCAATTGCAAAATGTCCTGGTTGTCTACAATTCCAACACAGGTTCTCAGCTCTTTGATCAGCTATATCTGTCCTTGGGTTATAAGCTCTCTGATACTCAACCCTTTGATGCTCAGTTCTCTTGGGTGGCCTGTCTTCCCTTGACTTGGAGGGAGCTGAATGGCTCCTGGAGGATTCACCCTTGTTTCTTTTATAGTTCTTATTGAAGAACTTGTTGAATATTTTAACCATCAGAGCAATCTCCTCCTGGTCTATGGCTTCCTTGACTTCGGCTTTCTTTCCATCCATGACTATAAGTGCAGCTGTTTTGGGTACAGCTGTCTCCTCTTGATCCTTTCTTCTCAGCTCAAACTCATAAGCTTTGAGGTCTCAGAATAGCTCATGATTGGATGTTTTTGATAGGTCCATCGAGTGCCTTAGAGCCATGGTCTTCATTTCCCATTCAACTGGGAGGCTCCTCGAAATCTTCATACACATCTCTTTTTGTGTGTATTCCTATCCAAGTGCTGAGAGCTCATTTGTGATTTCAGTGAATCTAGCATCCAGCTGATCCATTGTTTCACCTGCAAGCATTTTAAAGTTTTCAAACTTTTGAACAACAACAAATAATTTGTTTTCTTTAATTTGCTATGATCCTTCACAAATTAACGTCAGTTTATCCCAGATTTCTTTTGTTGTTTTGCAGGATTTGACTTTATTGAACATTGCTTTGTCCAGAGTCTTGTAGAGAATATCCTTGGCCACATTGTCCAAGTTGTATCTCTTCCTGTCATCATTCGTCCATTCAGTCCTTGGTTTTTCAACTAAGGCTGGTCTTGCCTCAGCCACAACTTTTTCTCCTTCAGCTGTAGTTGCTCTCCTTGCGGCTGTGTTCACTTTCAGTATTTGTAGTGGCCCATCCTCTATCACTAGCCACATTTCATCATGTAAAGCAGATAGATTAGCCTGCATACGAATTTTCCAGTCATCAAACTCCTCAATAGTGAACATAGAAATATGTGTCATATTTGCTTCCATGATAATAACTTTTGCTAAGAATGAAAGATTTTTAAAATACGAGTGTTAAACGCTTTTAGAAAAAGATAGAGATCTAGTTCAGTAACCAGTGCGGAAGGCTCAATGAACCAACCACTCTGATACCACTTGTACGTCCCAAGGGGTGTAAGTAATGTTTAGAAGGGGGGTTGAATAAACCTTACCAACTTTTTGATTTTAGTCCTTTTAAAATATTACAAAGTTAATACAAACAGCTAAGTCCTTAAGGGACAGCTAAGTTGGTTATTCAGCAGAGTTAACCACTCAACAGACTCGATAGAGCTGTTGATAGAATAACTCAACTGTTTGGCCTGAAACTTAACTTGGTTGTGTTGAGTTTTTCAGCGGAATACTTAACACCCTTTCATTTGTTTTAAACTTATTTCAACAATTGATTTTAGCACTTAGTTAATCATCAGTTGGATAGTAAATTATCAGCAGATATAAAATGAATGCAGAAATGAAAGTGCTGAAATATAAATGACACAAATAATTTTTATAGAGGTTCGAAGATGGGGTAATTCTTCTAATCCTCTCTTCTCCAACTCCTGGAGGAATCCACTAAGTAATGATCAATTCACAAAGTGGTTATCAGTCTAGAGACAAGTCTTGATCACACAACCGACTTGCTCCTGGACTCGATCCGAGATGCCTTGGTCACACACCGGCTTCTCGTTTGACTCGGCTTTCTTCACAGGCGCTTGCCTTGCTACTTCAGCTCACTTTCTCAAGCTTCTTGGATTTGATCACGAAGCCCTCCAATAACTTGAGATTGGTTCGACCTTGAACCTTCCTACAATCCTCCTTGGAAAGTAGACCCCTTTTGATTCTTCAAAAGTTTCCTCTTCAACAGTTTGAAGTTGTCTTTCCTTCACAGCTTTGTGTTGGATTGATTTCCTTCGATATTTAGGCTTAAGGATTTTGGTTGAATATCTTGAGAATATTTTGCAGGTTACAGTTTTAATAATGCTTGATTTCTCAGGTGTGCAAGGTAATCCGGTAACCTCTTCTCAATGAATTTTCTCAGCCTTTTATAGTGAACTTTCAAAAATCTGCCCGTTGAAGAGATAGACTGATTTTCAAAACACACTTGTGTTCGTTGGCTTGTCTTCTCTTGGTCTTCAATCTTGAGATGTAGACCTTTCCTCGTATTAAATGAATGTTCGACTTTTCGTGTTCGACACGACGGTGCGATGCTTCCCATTGGTTTATTCCTTTTGCACGCTTCTGGGACGAGCACTTTAAGACCTGGCAGTATGGAAGTATTACTTATTTAAGTAATGTTCTTGACTTCTGTGCAACGGATTTCTTTCAGTTGACTTCTCTTGGCTGCTTTGCTATTTCCCCAGATGACTTGAGTTTGCTCCAATCATTTGAAGACTCAACTGTCACTTTCAACTTGTGACTTGGCTTCTTGAGATGCCTTAGACTGACACTTCACACAGTTGTTCCTCAGCTGATACATCTTCAGTTAAGTTCTTGATCTTTCTTCTTGGCCATACTCAGCTGTTCCACAGCGGAGTCTTCACTTCAGTCTACAATTGACTTCTTGTACTTCCAGGCTTAGCTGACTTGACTCGGCTCATCCAGCCCTATTTATTACAATGAACGTTACAAAGAAAATGAGGTGCCAACATTCTAATCTATGTTTTACATGGCATTCATCAAAATCTACAAAATAATTTCCCAACACTGATAAAATGCCCCATTGATATTTTCACATTGTTGAGTGGCATCTTGCATGATTATGCTTGTAGTCTCGATATGTAGCTACTTCATATGCTTGGGTTTTGTTTTAGTGTTTATTTTGCTAGGCAATCATCATGGGAAGGAGCAGGAGCAAAGTAAGGGCAAGCAAAAGGCATCCACCTCTGAGTATTACGACACCGAGAGATTCGTTAGCGAGGCGGCACATAAATTTTTTTTTTGGCAAATTAATGACTCGGCGAATAAATGCCCAGCGGGGGTTCCAACCTGGGCCGCAGGACGGTCATCTCCAACACATGATCCAGGAGCAACATTGGCAAAAGTTGTGTGCACCACCTCCACCATTCGCACTGGTGCTTGTTAAGGAAATTTATGCCAACGCTAGTGATCCCGATGAGGACCCGAAAGAGGTATTCCTACGTGGAACACGAGTCCCTTGCACCCCTGAGGCGATTTGACAGTACTATTCTTTACCAGATGTTGATCACCGACAATACACTAATTTTCTTTCACGCGAGCCGGATCTCGATATGATTGTCCACACACTATGTCGTCCAGGCACTGAATGGTACCCTGCCCGAGCCAGTGCGGGTGCACTGGTTTTCTCCCACATGACACTGAGTCGCTATGGTCGTGCATGGTACCACTTTATATGCCATAATTTAATGCTGACAAGTCATCTTAGCAACGTCAAGCCACCTCGTGCCCAGTTGCTCTATGCTATGATACACGACATCCAGTTGGACGCCACCATGATTATTACTGCCTCCATTCATCAGGCCGTTCGCCAACGTAGTACAGGGGCATGTGCTGCCAGGACTGATTTGCGGTTTGAGTATGGCCGAGGGTATTATATTGGGGCAGAATGAGCCCTTGGAGCGCCTAAGGAGCCAATTGACTCGGCCACCATTGCGGCCTATGAGGACACCACTGATGATATACCTGAGCCTCGGGGAGAGGGATACATTATTGACCCTGCTCGCGCCTCGTCCGCTGCTGCTGCATCAAATGCACCGGCCCATTCCCATCATGCTGAGGGTACTTCCTCTTCGGCTACCAAGAAGTCCCACCCTTCCGCATTCCAGGCTGACCCGATGCATGAATACTATCTACAGATGTGGGAAATGCGGTGAGCACATCATCGTTTAGTCGTGGCTTTTCAGGCAGAGCAGCGCCATCGGGCTCAGCGAGAGGAATATGAGAATGAGCGCGACAGGGTCCTTGCTCAGATTGCTGATAAGATATATCCATATTTTCCCTTCCCACCACTGCTGCCTCTGGGACCCGTTACCTACCTTCCACCACATGACTCTGATGAGAAGTCTTAGCTCCCGGCTACCAAGAAAAGTACCTTTCTTATCTCTCCATTGGGGACCATGTCATTTTAAGTTTGGGGTATGTAGTAGTCTGTTTTTGTTCATTGAGTCGAGTCTTGAGTCAAAAAAAAGTCCAGAGTCGAGCCGGGTCATATGTGAAACTGTAAAACTGCATGACTAAGTGAATTTGTTGAAAATGAGTTGAACGGTCAAAAGAGCATGTATTTGAGTTGTGATCTATTCTTCTTTCCATTAATCCCATCTATGTGCCTAACTCTGTTGATTTATTTGGAAATGATTTATGCGGTTGAGTGTTTCTTGTATGATCCCACCAGATTCTAGAACTTGTCTGATCACTAGCCTTGGTGAAACCCTAGGTGAAGTAACATTAAGGAAGTGATTTAGGCCATCTTTGAACAAGCTAGAGCCAGAAATGCCTACCTTTATGTTGTATATTTTCCCTAGTGTCCCCCTTTGAGCCTTGTAAACCCGTTTCTTTGGCAATCAATCTAATATCCAGAGCCTACATATGAAAATCCTAATTACCCATCACTCAAACACACAAAGTACAGAAAAATGTTGAATGTTGAGGAGGGTATGATGAACAGGGTATGTGTTTAATTGCATGAAGTTTTCCGAGAAAATAAAATATGAAACCCCATGTGTAAAGTATGCAAAAGATTAATTTTGGGGGTTTCGAAAAAAGAAAAAAAAAATTAAAAAAACAAAGTGATCAGCGGGATTGAAGGTTCATAAAGTGAGAACGTTGGGGATGTCAAAAAAAGGTGAAGGGTAGTTATTAATTGGTGATTTGAAGAAGTTGATATTGTGTGTTTGGGTTATTTGAGTCACTTAATCCTATATTTTCCTACCTTACCCTAAGCCCACATTACAAGCTTTGAAAGCCCTATTGATCCTTGTGTTACATTAGCCCTATTGATTGCGTGAATCTATCTTGATAATGAAAATGGATTTGGCATGAACATTCCACACTCATGATCATATTGTTAAAACGCGTGCTTGATTGGTAGTGAAACGAATTTTAAGATGAATGAGTTTGGTTCTGAAGTTTTGCAGTTAGTCTGTTCGAGTCAGTTGTCAATATTTCTATGTCTTTCGTGTCTTTTGTTTTTTTAAGAGTCTGTAATTTCTTGAGGGCAAGCAAACATCTAAGTTTGGGGGTATTTGTTAAGTTGGGTTTATACCAACGTATTGAGTATTCTAGACTAGGATTTTAGTGTCGTTTGAGTCAATTTTATGTCATTAGTTGTCGTTAGAGAGTAGGTACAGGTTTTGGTAGCCAAAATTGGCCAAAAATGATGAAAAACGTGTTTGGAAGGAGAAAAATGCAATTTAGAAGTGGAAAAGCGGAAAACTATAGCTCATGGCATGGCGCGCCAAGAGCGCCAAACCCTTTAAAGCCCAGTCACGGGGTCCAAAATAGTATCTGAGCGAGCACTTGGCGATCTTTGCGGCGCTAATCCGTGGCCGCCACAGCGCGTGATGGGATGGCGTGCAAGGCCTTCAGGGCACGCTGCAGCGCGGGTCTTGAGCGTTGTGGCGCGCGTCCAGGCGAGAAAGTGTGATATTTTATTTTCTTGGGCTTTTGACGGATTTTTGGGCCTATAAATACAATGAATAACGCACGGAACAATGGTTGGACATTTTCGAGAGCACACGGGACGACTTTGAGCAAGGAGAAAGAGTTCGGGACGAGATTTGAAGGCATCTATCTTCTGGAAACAGAGAGGATTCTTCCTTTGATTATTCTGAATTATTTTTCTACTATCTTTGTTGAACCCTATCGATGTTCAATGACTTTTTCATGAGTTTTTGCACATTCAACATGAGCTAAACCTATTTTTCTAGGGGATTGATGTAACTTACGTTTGAACCTATGTTTTGATTTCCAATTTATGAGTTTCGCATGTTATTTAATCCATTTGTTATATTTGAAATGATTGCATCTTAATTGTCTGATCAATAATTTAGATTGTTTGGTGTGTTTGATTTCACACTCGCGAGAGGTAATTGAACGCCTGGCCATATAATAGCACAACCTAGGGTTTCATAGAATCGAGAGGTTTATGAATCTTTTGAAGCCTGTGATAGAATATTCATCGAGCATATTGGGGTTTAATTTATGATTCTTAGAGAGATATCAAAATCAGAATTGGGACCTAGAATCACTTGGCACTCAAGAGAGGAAGTGATAAACGATAGGAATATTGGCTTATAGATTAATAACGTGATTAATGAACTGGATTGAGAACATAGGGGATAACTAGGTGAATCAACCCTCTAGAATTCATCTCTTACGTGTTTGATAATTTGTCTGAAACAATTTGTTAGTTTAATTTTAGTTTTCTTTTTAGTTTAGCAAAAATCTCTCTCTTTTCGATTTCTAGATAGAATTAAGATATTATAATTACAGTACTTAGTATAAAATTCGATATCAATCCCTGTGGAGACGATAACCTCACTTTCAAAACTATACTAAAACTTGACACCGTACGCTTGCGGTAAGAATTTCTCCATCAGCAATAACTCAAAATCCTGTATTGTATTCAAGAACAAAGCATATTGATGTCAGGTATTATTTTATAAGAGATCATGTTGATAAGAAAGACATCACATTGGAATACATCTCAACTGATAAGCAGTTAGCTGACATATTCACTAAGCCATTATGTGAATCAAAATTTGAAGAGCTTAAGAATGAGCTAGTTTGATTGAGTTGATTTAGGAAACTCAGAAGACTCAATCAGCAGAGTCAAAGAAGAGAGAAATAAAAATCAGCAAAGTTTCACTTTCCAGCCAAGTGAAACAGCAGAGATAGGAAATCAGTTGTATCGAGTTAGCTGATAGCTGAGTGATCATCTTGTGAAGAGAAAAGCAAAATTAAGTTACTTTGGAAAATAGTTGAGTTATTTAAGAGCTAAGTGACGATATGTAGTCATTTTTCTGCGAGCGGGAATGCTTTTGGGCATTACATCAGCGTAATTATGGTGTCAGAATAAAGCTTATACATGTTTAGACTATGATTGGATATAAATGTTGCTGCATTTAATGCAGAGAAATTAATACGGTTTCAAATGGTTAATCTTGACTGTTGATTTTGATCAACCTTTTCAAATTCTAAAAATGTTCCCTCACGTCCCATATAAACCAAAAATCCATTTTTTCTCTCTTCTCACAAAATACTCTTCTTTCTTAAGCAAGACAAAGCTTTTCTCTGCAACCCAATGAAACCCTAGTTCTCAAAGCATCCGTTTTCAAGTTTTTCACTATTTCTCAAGAAATGGCACCCAACTACGATTTTGTCAAAATGGCTGAGAAAATCCACTCTGGATCAACTGTGGACTTCGAATGATTGGTGAAACAGGGAATAAATAAGACCTTGGCTCAGAAAATTGCTATAAAACTAGAGAAATCTGGTCTAAAGGGATTTCTCACCATGGAACACTCGCACACTTACCCCGAAGAGATGGATATGTTGTACATGAATGCTGAGGTTCACAACAGAGAAATAAGGTCATCGGTTCACAACAATGACATCAAAATTACTATTGCGGACTTAGTTGAACACTACCACCTGCCCTCGGAAGGGATGAAGGAGATAGATGAGAAAGAAGTGAACCTGGCTGCGACATGGAAGGAGATTGCCAAGCCAGAGTCTGCTGCTAAGGCTCTTTACACAGCCAAGAAGTCGTTGATCAAGGACGACTATCATAAGCTGATGGATATTGTGTCCAAGTACGTGGACATGAAATTTGGCAGCTTCAATCAGCTGTCTCAGACAAAGCTGACGGTCATGGCTGCCACCATGAAGGAGAAAAAGGTGAACTGGGCTGAGTTCATCTTCAGTCGAATCTGTCAAAATGTCATAAACAAGACCGTAAACGATGTTGGTGTGTTTGTGAGCTCACTGGGGTATGGCCTAGTCATTGGCCATCTCATGGAGCTGAAAGGGGTTGCGCCATCTCATGGAGGTGAAAGGGGTTGCGCTAAGGAATGGGAAGCCATTCCATGTCAACAAGAAAATTTTCAAGGCTAACCTATCCGGTGCTAAGAGGCAAGCACATGCTAGAAGAGCTGACACCAACGAAGGTGAGTCAGCTGATCCTATCCCTGAAGATACTGCTGCAACTATCCCAGCTCCTTCTCCAAAACCCATTTAGAAGAAAAAGAGAGTTGCTGCAGCTAAGCATGCACCTGCCCCTGCAGCCAGTCCAAAATAAACACCTGCCCCTGCAGCCGTCCCAGAAGTTGCACCTACCCCAACAGTCGAGACTAAGAAGGAACCTCTTGTACCTTCTCCAGTCGTGAAGAAAAAGTGCACTGTTGTGCCTAGGAAAGTAGCTGCATCAAAGAAACAGAAGACAGGCGAAAAGGCTTTGACCTTTGATGATCCTGAAGATGTGGAGCCAGAAGTTCCTATGGTTCCAACCAAACGAAGAAGATTGTTCAAGAAATTGGACCTTGAGAAGCCAGCTGAATCTGGCACTTAACCAGCGAAGGAGACTGCTGAGGCTCAAAAAAGCAGTCTAAGGAAGTTGAGGGTGGTGAAGTAATCCCCACTGAAGTAGAAAAGTCAGCTGACGAGGATCAGCAGACTGAATAAGACACGACTGTTCGAGAGACAACTGAGGAACACGGAGCAGAAACAGCTAACTAGTCTGAGGAGTTAGTTGTTTAGTCCCCCCAAACCGATACTCGAACACTTGAGGAGGAACATGCTCCACTTGCACCTATCCAGGTGGAGGATGATGATGTCATAATGTTGTCTCCTGTCTACCCTGATATCCAGGAAAGAGTTAGGATCTGGAGGCATTGGAAGTTGAGCTATGCCAGACATCAATTTCAAAGCCCTGAGTTTATTGAAGAAGAAGAAGAGCTCCAAAGCTTCTTGGGAAACATATCTGTTAGCTCCACTCTTAACCCTGATTTGTGCACAACCATCCTTTATGAAAGGAAGGATGAAGAGAAGCTTAAGGCCATCGAGAAGGCGAAGGTTGTGGAAGCATCAAAGAAGTCTCATTCATGTGCCTTCACAGATGCACCTGATTTTGCCTTTGAATTAGCTGACAACAGTGACAATGACATTGAAGAAATTGACCCTATTGTCGCAGCCGAGAAAGCTGAGTTCCGACTAGCTATAAGAGAATCAAAATAACTGCACGAAGAGAGTTTAAAAGAGGGCCCTGGAGAATCCTCATTCGTTTTGGTTTCTCCCAGCACAGATATCATGAATGTGGTGCGAACCATTGATGTCACCACATCACCTGTGCACTCTGAGGATGATGGTTCCAGGAAGAATGGCGATGAAGCTAAGGAAGGTGATGAAGTGGGCACCTTAGCTAAGCCACTCCCTGTAGAAGGTCTTGAGACACCTGCCCAAACGGTTGAACACTCATTTGGACAAATAGCTGGGTCTCAGGTTTTGTGTGACCCCATTGCTCAAGACTCAGCTGGTGCACCAGCTGAGGGGGAAACTCAAACCACCACAGCTAAGTCGGAGGATGTTGTGGGAGACCAACCACAAAAGTACTTAGGAGACGATGGTGAGAATATTGCAATTCCACAGATTGAGGTTGACAATGCTCGGATGGTTTTGACTGTCTCAGCTGAAACTTCATCTACCATGTAGGCCAATGAAGCTGCTGATGTAGCTAAGGCAAAGGATGGATGTGAGGCCACGTGAGTTGAGACTCGTGGCCCTGAAAGTGTAATCCGAGGAGTTGAGACTCCGAAGGATGCCACTGAAGACCCTCAAGAAGCTCCGTCTGCTGAAAGGATATCAGTTGAAGACCCTACTGCAGTTGAGACTGCACAAGGAAATGTACAAGGCCCATCAGCGGTTGAGACTGCTGAGGGTAATAAAGGCCTGGAGGAGGTTGAGACTTCCCTAGGTAAGAAAGTGGTTGAAGATGTGTTTGCTCCTCATGACGGAGTCCCTGAAAAAGAGGAGATTAGTGCCCTTCACGATTCCCAAGAAAATGTTGATACTGAGTTCTTGGAATCTGAAAACGAAGTTGAGTCCAGCCCCCTTGATAAATCAAATGAGCATAAAGCTGCAGATGAGGCACAGACAAGGAGGCAAGCCAGTGATAAGGCTACTCCTATGCATTTTACCATGGATGGTGACCCACCCCCAATGGTGCCATGACCCTCCAATGACGCTGATAAGTTAGCTGAGGACCAGACTACTCAACAAGAAAAAACACCTGATATCGAGGAAGCTGTTAAAACAGCTGAGGATCAGTCAGCTTAGCAGGCTAACACAGCTGCTCAAGATGTCGATGACGCTGAAACAGCTGAGGCACATAGAGCTGAAGAAATTTTGAAAGATAAGGGGTCTACTCTCCAAGGTTGAAGGAGAAGTAGTAAGGTTCAAGTTCGACCAAAGAAGATTTGGGCTCGTTGGAAGGCTGTGTGATCAATTCCAAGAGTTCGAGGGAGATGAAGTAGCAAGACAGCCGTTTTGTAAAGAAGTTGAGTCCCGGAGCGGCACTGTGTGTGATCAAGGTTGAGTCGATCACACTACTTTGTAACCAAGATCTGTTACTTAGTGGATTCCTCTAGGAGTTGGAGAAGAGTGGATTAGAGAAATTACCCCATCATCGAAGCACTATAAAATTTCTTGTGTCTTATTTACTTACAACACTTTAATTTTTTGCTTATTATTTATATCTGTTGTTAAGTTATAATTGCTAAACTCAACTGATAATAACCATTGCTATAACAAGTGTTGAAAAATAAGTTTAAAATAACAAGGGTGAAAAGTCTTCCGTTGTACAAATACCAAATCAACTGTTAAGTTAAGTGTTAGCTGATACCAGCTGAGTTATACTATCAACAGCTCAGTCGAGTCTGTTAAGTGGGTAACTTTGTTGAGTAAGCCAAACTAGTTGTCCCTCAAGGACTAAGCTGATTTGTGTTAACTCTGAAAATATTTAAAAGGACTAAATCAAAAATTTGGTAAGGTTTATTCAACCCCGTCCCTTCTAAACCTTACTACTCACTCCTTGGGACCTACAGATGCTACGTGCTCCTGGAAAAGAGAGGCTCCCCCACGGGGAGTCCTTGTAAACTAACCTCCTTTAAGTATGACTTTGGAGGGGAAGACCTCATCCGACTAAGACCCCGTATAGGAGGGGCCTTCTCACAAAAGAGGTCCTAGTAAATTTTCCCGCCTTCGGCCAAGACCCCAGAGGGAAGGGGCCTCCTCACAAGGGTTCCCGTAAATTCTTCTCCATGACGAAAATGTGCAAGAAAGATAGGGCGAAAATAATAACATACGTGGGGAAGAGATACAAATGATGAAGCAAAACATTATGGAGGAAGCTCTATAAGGGTGCCCCTCTGGTCTCGAGATGGGCACCCAATGACCGAAAAATCTTCTCCGTGATGAATATGTGTAAGAAAAAAAAGCAAAAAATGCTAACATGTGTGGGGAAAAGATCAATTTGGAGAAAGCTCTAGAAGAGTGCTCCGTCTAAGCTCCAGAAGGGTGCTCCTTCTGAGCTCTGGAAGGAAAAAATCAGAACTTGGAGAAAGCTCTAAAAGGGTGCTCCCTGATTTGTGAAAAATATACGTGCATTTTGGGGCTTAAATTGATGTATAATTGATGTATTTGCACGCATATTTAGTATGGTTTTACTTGGTTTCCTTTAAAGGCATGATACTGTGTATTCTTGTAATTCGTACAGGAAACAGAGCTTAAAATGAAGAAATGTCAGTTGGGATGCCCGGATAAGATTGCCGAATGCAAAGAGAAGATTAAAACGACGGAAAAACGGAACAAAAGCAAGTCACATGGCCGGACCGTGTAGCCTCACACAGCTGTGTGGACTGGTGTTAGGAAAATCACAGGTTATGTGAAGAAAGGAAGAAAATAGAGGACGGAGCAGGTCCACACGGTCGGACCATGTGAACTCACACGGACGTGTGGACAAGGTTATCAGCCTCACTAGCTACCCGTACGACCACCTTCCCGTGCGACAAAGGGCTAAACCCAAGGCCACACGCCCGTGTGCACCCACACGGCCTAACCATGTGGGAGTCTGTTTCAGCGCATTTTTTAGAATTTGTTTCCCGTTCCAACTCTACAAGTGATCTCTCCAAGCATCTATAAAAGGGGACCAAGTCTTGCACGAAAATATAACATTCCATACATCAAACATACATCAAATAACACAAGAACAAAGGAATCGAAGAGCTTCTGAGAGCAAAAGGCTAGGTCGCGAAAAACACCACAAGGTTTTCGCATCTAGGGAGCACAAGAGCTCCGAGGGCTTGGAAGGGGAATCTATCTTGACAAGAAGGGGTTTTCTTTCTATGTCTAAAAACTCTTGTATGTGCTTATATGATGTCATAATGTTGATTCAGATTTGTCTATGAGTTTGTAATCAATGTTTGGCATATTTTTCGGATCTTAGGGGCATAATCGAAACTGTGGATTCGTATTAAACATGATTACTTGTTTTCTTAATTGCTTCATGCTTTCTATTTTATGAATTTAAGTGCTTATTTATAATTGCTTTTTATTTGGCCAATAAATTGCATGTCAGATTTGTTACTACAAAATTTTGGATGGGGAGTTTTAACAAAAACGGAAATCGAATTCAGACATGAAACATGTGTGACAGGCATGTTTGTGGGGAGTCATTCAATTCACAAATCTTTTTGGAGTTAAAAAGAATTGTAATGTTCTGACCAGACTACAATTATTATTAATCAACTGTTTATGCACCACCTGGCCAGGGGAGTAAATGATATTAAGAATTTGAACCCATAGAATTGCATGAATTGGTTTTTAAAACTTTATTCACATTTAATATTGAAGAAGCATGTTGAGATTATGTGCCTAAGGTTGCTCCTAAAGATGCTGAAAATACTTGTGGGGTTCACAAATTTATTTTATTTTTTTTTATTTTCGATTTTTTTTCCTTAGAATAAAATACTTTATTTTCGGTTGCTTCAATAAAATTGGAATACGATGTTATTATAGCCTAAGTGTTTCGAGATTCAATCCCTGGGGAATACGACCTTGCTTGCCATTATTCTATAAACTACATTGTACACTTGCAGTTGTATGAACCAAAACAATTTTTGGCGAACAAGTTTTTGGCGCTGTTGTCGGGGATTGATTAGATTCTACTTAGATATAGTAATAAGTAGTTCAATCTTAATTGAAGCATTTTTTGTAAATATATTTTTCTTTTTTATCTTCGATTTTTTTATTTTTTCTTTTTGGTTCGATTTTAACATTGTTTTTGTTTAGTGCAGATAGTGCACGATCACGCGTTCTAGATCAACCCAGTCAATTCCCATTGATTTGGGAATCGAAAAGACAACCAAGCAACTAAGGAAAAGAGCCAAAGAAATGGCGGATGGGACTAATCCGAACGCAGTGGAAAATAGAAACAATGAGGAGCGCCCACCAGGGGCCGGTGTCCAGGACGGAATAGTGGAAAGACCCGCGAGAAGGACAATTAGGGACTACTTTCAGCCGGAGGTAAGCCAAACTTATGGGGGTATGGCCTGTCTGCCGATCAATGCAAATAATTTTGAACTAAAACCGGCATTGATCCAGATGGTGTCACAAAACCAGTTTGAGGGCAGAGCCGTTGAGGATCCAAACGCGCATCTGGCGCACTTTCTAGAAATTTGCGATACTGTTAAGATGAATTGTGTTTTTGAGGATATCATTTGATGCCTCATTTTCGCATTTTCTCTGCGCGATAAGGCTAAGGGATGGTTATGCTCTTTAACACCACTAGCGGCAAATTGGGCATAACTAAGTCAGCGGTTTCTAGCCAAATACTTTCCCCCCAGTAAGACGCTGCAGTTGAAATCTAAAATCGCCCAGTTTAGGCAATTAGATGTTGAGCCGCTATATGAAGCATTAGATAGATTCCGAGAATTTCTAAGGAAGTGCCCTCAACATGGATATCCCGACTACCAACAGGTTCAGTACTTCTATAATGGTTTGAGTGGTAACACAAGAACAATTATATATGTTGCATCTGGAGGTGCACTACTGGAGAAATATCCTGAGGAAGCACTAGAGTTACTAGAGGAGATGGCGAACAACAGTTACCAATGGCCATCCTAAAGGTCGACTGTCCGACGAGTGGTAGAAGTTCAGGATGAGAAAGTCGCCATACTCACAAAACAGGTGTCCGTGCTGAATATGAAACTGGAGGCGATGCAGCAAGTGACTCCAAGAGATCCTACTGTTGTTGAAGTGGAAGCAAACTTTGTGGGCCAACAAAGAAATTTCAACAATAATTACAGAAATAATCATATACCCAACTACTAGCATCCAGGGTTGCGAAACCATGAAAATTTCTCTTATGCTAATAATAAAAATATTTTGCAGCCACCGCAGGGATATAATGTGGGTAATCAAGGCAGAGCGGAGTCCAATAAAAAGAAAGCATTTGTTGAAGAGATGGTATCCTCATTTATTGGAGAAACAAGGGCAAGACTGAACAAAGATGAAGCAAAATAGACAGGATAGAAGAATAGGTCACTCAGCTAAACACGAACGTAAACGCAAGACTGGAATCTCTAGAAACACAAGTAGCCCAAATCGCAACTGTTGTGGGAGGCCAACACCAGAAAGGCAAATTCCCAAGCGATACTGAGCTAAATCCACAGGAGCAATGCAACGCTATTCGTCTGATGGATGGCATTGAGGGTCCACGGGTTTCAAATGACATAGTTTAGCAATAGTGATTAGAAATTTGTAGTCTGGCTGAAGACATTAAACTTAGCGCTATATGGGAGGCAACCCAATTTATTTCATATTTTCCGTACATATTTTTTATTGCCTTCAATATTAATTTTTATTTTTAGTTATGATTTTTATTTATTAACTTAATTTTTAGTTTTGTTTAGTTTTCTTGAGTTGTTGTGTAGGAGGCGTCACGGCAAACTCCCGGTAAAAAAAAATACGGAACCAACTCAACACGGGCGTGTGATATCAGACGACCTGGCCGTGCGATAGGGCAAATTGCCCAGCATCACACGGTCGGACCGTGTGACCATCACACGGCCGTGTGGTCAAAGGATGGCAAAACAAACGCAGCAGCACCAACTTGCAGGGCCACACGGCCAGACCGTGTCATCCCACATGGTCGTGTGGCCCCTGAAACAGAAATCGGGCAGCTTACGAATTACCCCTATTTTTACCCCAAGATCCCACTTTTTCTCACACTTTCTTCTACACAAACCCTAACCCACGAAAATTCTCTCCCCAAAGACTCAAACCACTCTCCAAATCTCTATAAATACACCTCCAACCTCAAACCAAAAACACAAATCCTTCACTTTCTCAGGACACCCATCACCAAATACCTTCAAATTCTCAACTTCTCCAAGTTCTACACCAAGCTTGGGGGTACTTCAAGAATTCCCAAATTTCAGATTTTTACTCTTCAACCATTGAATTCATGCTTCTAGGGATGCAAGAGGAACTAGGAGGAATACGAGAAGAAGGATGGAGAAGACCCCGGAGCCCGAACCCGAGCCTTAATCGATTTTCGACCCCGAGGAGCCCAAAGCTTCCAACGTCAATTACCCAAACGAAACCCACCGAGCTAGATGGATGATACTCTACTTTTGTCCATGGATTAATACGAGGTATCCCAATGAACCTACTCTTACGAATTTGGGTTTATTGGAAGACTTTAAGGCTTTATGTTGGAGAATTGATTGGCATGATTTTCTTAATGGGCATTGGGCTACTTACTCTGTTATTACTCTTGAATTCTTAAGTAGCTTTGAATTGATTGTGCGAAAAAAAAAACTGATGGGGGTTAGATTTCGGTTGGGGAATGAGCAAAGGGAACTATCAATTGAGGATTTAAATGAAATTTATAGAACATCGGTGTATGGGGTAATTGAGCATGAGGAATTTGATAAAGATAGGTTTTGGAAAAAGATAACTGGGAAGCGAATTTATACGCCGGGCACTTCTAAGGCGTCTAGTATTCGTAACCCAGTATCCCGATATGTTCAGCGAGTCTTGGCTGAGACCATCTTTACAAGGGAGGATAGTAAAGGGGCTTTAAGGGTTGATGATTTGTTTATAATTTGGTGTATGGCATCGGGGACTGAAGTGGTGCCAAACGCCGGGGCTATGATAGCCCAGCAATTTGATAGAATCAAAAAGAGGGGTTGAATTTGCATAGGGGGGATGATTACCCCTATTGCTGAACATTTTAATATTAATTTGGAGGGGTATGCGGAGGCAGCTGGGCCTAAGTTGATTGATTTGAATGTTCTAATTGCGATGAGAATGATAAAATTCGATGGGCGTGATTACTGGCTCATTCAGGCAGATAGAATAACAATTAGGCTTTCGAACCCCGATGCAACTTCAACCAGAAATAGGGGTAACTGGCTACTTAGAGATGTGGGGGTAGAAGGGGCTGCTGAATAAGAAGAGCAGGATGAGCAAACGAGGGATATGTCGGGAACCTCTCGCCAAGGGGGTAACCGGCCATTGACTATCTGTGAGAGGCTAGAAAGGGTAGAAATTGTGTGGGGAAATTGATAGATGACACATATCAGTTGATAGCCACCGCTGATGAGTATCACCAGGAGTATTTACAGCCTTTTGATGCCATCACTCAACAGCAGCAGTAGATGTACAAGATGATGTCTCGTATGGATCAGTGGCACATCTCACAAGGCCACTACTATCCGCCTCCACCATCTCAGTGATCTTTGTAAGTATTTATTACACATTCCTCTTTTCTTTTGATAATTTTCTCATATGTTCGGGACGAAGCATATTTTAAGTTTTGGGGTGTTGTCAAGAATGCATAAATAGTACTGTTGCATTTTGCATTGCATTTAGGACTGCATGTAGGAGCACTTGCATTATAATTTTCGGAAAAAAAAATGATTTTTGTTTTGATTTTTCGATTTTTAGTTATTTCTGTTTTAGCACAATTACCGCTTTAGCACATTTAATTGCTTTTGTATGTGGTTTTAATTCAGTTTTTATGCCCAGCTCCCTATGATTTTACTATGAATATTTTATGGCATAGGATAACATACTTGGGGGAATAATGTAATACATTCTTGGGAGAAAAGTTAATAATTTGCTTGGCATGTGTTAAGAAAATTGGGTAGTTGAGCATGTTGCGAAAAATAAGCTTGTAAGCTTTTGTACCTTAAATTGTTTTATATTATGCAGACTTATTTTTTTGTCTTGAGTGTGTCATTCATGATTGCTAGAACTCTAGAACTTGCTCTGGTATCTTCATCAAAGCCATGTGTGTGTGTAATTTTTGAAAATGATCTAAGGCCATCTTTATTTAGCCTACTTGGCCTAAAAAGCCTACCTATGAACTCATGATTCCCTAGTTAGCCAATTTTGAGCCAAAACTTTTATTCCGAGCCACATTGATCTTTAAAATTTACATGTTTTTATCCCTAAATTTTTTGAGCTTATAGAAAATGAATAAGTTTGGGGGAGATGTGGTGAAAATTTATGAAAAGAGAAAAAGTTGGCAAAAGAAAGAGGGATGAGCAGTATTTAGGAAAAAAACATGAAGCTCGAAAAATAAAGAAATATCTCTGAAAAAAATAAGAGAAAAATCAAGCAAAAAAAAAAAAAAAATTGAAAATTATAAATGAGAGCTTGAGGGTGAAGAAAAAGAAAAGAAGGCAAAAAGAAATAAGGGTGGAATTGAGTTGAAAAAGAAAAATGATATTATGATGAAATGGGGTTAGTGAATTGCAAGTCTGTATGCTTAAATTCTGTTTGCTCAAGTCAAGTCACTTAATCCAAAATTTCCTACCCTTACCAAAGAGCCTACATTACAACCAAATAAAAAGTCCTTTTTGATTCTTAGATTGTGCACACAAAAGTGGTCGAGATGTTAGACCATTTGCAAACTTATGGTAGTTCTACTTTCACTGAATTGAAATTGAGCGTAAACACTTACCATACACTTCTGAGGGTAGATGGATACACAATTTACTTGCGAGTCGTGATGTCAAGTATCCGAAAGAGTATTAATGATGTCGAGTTTATGAATAACGACTTCTTGAGGATGAGTTACATGGTTTCCTTGAGTATGGAGTCGAGTGATATTTAATGTTTATAGTGTTCCTGGGTGTTCTTTTGTTTATATCCCTTATATTATTTTTCTAAATTTGCTCAAGGACGAGCAATGCTTAAAGTCTGGGGGATTTTGATGTTTGTAAAATATACGTGCATTTTGGGGCTTAAATTGATGTATAATTGATGCATTTGCACGCATATTTACTATGTTTTTACTTGGTTTCCTTTAAAGGGCATGATGTTGCATATTCTTGTAATTCTTACAGGAAACAGAGCTTAAAATGAAGAAATGTCAGTTGGGATGCCCGGATAAAATTACCGAATGCAAAGAGGAGATCAAAATGATGGAAAAAAGGAACAAAATCAAGTCACACAGCCGGACCGTGTAGCCTCACACGGCTGTGTGGACGGTGTTATGAAAATCACACGGTTGTATGAAGAAAGGAAAAAAACAGATGACAGAGCAGGTCCACATAGTCGGACCATGCGAACTCACACGGCCGTGTGGACAAGGTTATCAGCCGCACCACCTACCCGTGCGACCACCTGCCCGTGCGACAAAGGGCTAAGCCCAGGGCCACACGCCCGTGTGGACCCACATGGCCTGACCGTGTGGGAGTCTGTTTTAGCGCGTTTTTTAGAGTTTGCTTCCCGTTCCAACTCTACAAGTGATCTCTCCAAGCATCTATAAAAGGGGACCAAGTCTTGCACAAAAATATAACATTCCATACAGCAAAAACACATCAAATAACACAGGAACAAAGGAATCGAAGAGCTTCTGAGAGCAAAAGGCTAAGTCGTGAAGAACACCACAAAGCTTTCGCATCTAGGAAGCACAAGAGCTTCGAGGGCTTGGAAGGGGAATCTATCCTGACAAGAAGGGGTTTTCTTTCTATGTCTAAAAACTCTTGTATGTGCTTATATGATGTCATAATGTTGATTCAGATTTGTCTATGAGTTTGTAATTAATGTTTGGCATATTTTTCGGATCTTAGGGGCATAATTGAAACTGTGGATTTATATTAAATATGATTACCTATTTTCTTAATTGCTTCATGCTTTCTATTTTATGAATTCGAGTGCTTATTTATAATTGCTTTTTATTTGGCCAATAAATTGCATGTCACATTTGTTACTACAAAATTTCGGACGATGAGTTTTAACAAAAATGGAAATCGAATTCAGACATGAAACATGTGTGACAGGCATGTTTGTGGGGAGTCATTCAATTCACAAATCTTTTTGGAGTTAATAAGAATTGTAACGTTCTGACCAGACTACAATTGTTATTAATCAACTGTTTACGCACCACCTGACCAGGGGAGTAAATGATATTAGGAATTTGAACACATAGAATTGCATGAATTGGTTTTTATAACTTTATTCGCATTTAATATTGAAGAAGCATGTTGAGATTATGTGCCTAAGGTTGCTCCTAAAGATGTTGAAAATACTTATGGGGTTCACAAAGTTATTTTATTTATTTTCGATTTTTTTTCCTTAGAATAAAATACTTGATTTTCGGTCGCTTCAATAAAATTGGAATACGATGTTATTATAGCCTAAGTGTTTTGAGATTCAATCCCTGAGGAATACGACTTTGCTTGCCATTATTCTATAAACTACACTATATGGATTAAAATGATAAAATTCGGCGGGCGTGATTACTGGCTCATTCAGGTAGATAGAACAACAATTAGGCTTCTCTTTGTTTAGTCTTGCCCTTCCGATAAATGAGGATAACATCTCTTCAACAGATGCTTGCTTTTTATCCGACTCCGCTCTACGCCTTGATTACCCACGTTATATCCCTGCGGTGGCTGCAAAATATTTTTATTATTAGCATAAGAGAAATTTTCAAGGTTTCGCAACCCTGGATGATAGTAGTTGGGTATCTGAGTATTTTTGTAATTATTGTTGAAGTTTCTTTGTTGGCCCACAAAGTTTGCTTCCTCTTCAACAACAGCAGGATCTCTTGGAGTCACTTGTTTCCCCTGGTTAGGTGGTGCGTAAACAGTTGATTAATATCAATTGTAGTCTGGTCAGAACGTTACAATTCTTATTAACTCCAAAAAGATTTGTGAATTGAATGACTCCCCACAAACATGCCTGTCACACATGTTTCATGTTTGAATTCGATTTCCGTTTTTGTTAAAACTCATCGTACGAAATTTTGTAATAACAAATCTGACATGCAATTTATTGGTCAAATAAAAAGCAATTATAAATAAGCACTTGAATTCATAAAATAGAACGCATGAAGCAAGTAAGAAAATAAATAATCATATTTAATACAAATCCACAGTTTCGATTATGCCCCTAAGATCCGAAAAATATGCCAAACATTGATTACAAACTCATAGACCAATCCGAATCAATATTATGACATCATATAAGCACAGACAAGAGTTCTTAGACATAGAAAGAAAATTCCTTCTTGTCAGGATGGATTCTCCCTCCAAGCGCTCGGAGCTCTTGTGCTCCCTAGATGCGAAAACCTTGTGGTGTTATTCACGACCTAGCCTTTTGCCCTCGGAAGCTCTTTGATTCCTTCGTTCATGTGTTATTTGATGTATTGATTCTACTTAGATTCTAGGAATTTGAACCCATAGAATTGCATGAATTGGTTTTTAAAACTTTATTCGCATTTAATATTGAAGAAGCATGTTGAGATTATGTGCCTAAGGTTGCTCCTAAAGATGTTGAAAATACTTGTGGGGTTCACAAATGCATTTTATTTATTTTCTTTATTTTTGATTTTTTTCCTTAGAATAATATACTTGATTTCCGGTCGCTTCAATAAAATTGGAATACAATGTTATTATAGCCTAAGTGTTTCGAGATTCAATCCCTAATGAATACGACTTTGCTTGCCATTATTCTATAAACTACACTATATACTTGCAGTGGTATGAACCAAAACAATTTTTGGTGAACACTACCTCCGAGCTCCAGAATGAATAAATCAAAATAGAAGTATAGCATAAATGCAACGAAATATCATCTGGCCCCACGAGGGTAAAAAAACATCTCAAGATGGAAAAAGAAAGCAAAACATATCCAAGTACATAAAGCAATCCCTAAACAGATGGGCAGGAATCAAAGCCCATATGGGCCGAAATATAGTGTAGGTCCCAAGGGGTGTGAGTAAGGTTTAGAAGGGGGGGTTGAATAAACCTTGCCAATTTTTCGAGTTTTAGTCCTTTTAAAAATATTACAGAGTTAATTACACAGCTGTGTCCTTGAGGGATGGCTAAGTTAGTTAATCAGCAGAGTTAGCCACTCAACAGACTCGATAGGGATGTTGATAGAATAACTCAGTTGTTTAGTCTAAACCTTAACTTGGTTGTGATAAGTTTTTCAGCGGAAGACTTAACACCCTTGAATTTGATTTAACTTTGTTTTAACACTTGATTTTAGCACTTAGTTATTTATCAGTTGGATAGCAAATTATCAGCAGAATATAAAATATGTGTGCAGAGATGTAAATATGCTGAAATGTAAATGACACAAGTAATTTTTATAGAGGTTTGAAGATGGGGTAATTCTTCTAATCCTCTCTTCTCCAACTCCTGGAGGAATCCACTAAGTAATGATCATTTCACAAAGTGGTTATCAGTCTAGAGACAATTCTTGATCACGCAGCTGACTTGCTCCTTGGACTAAGTCTGGAGATGCCTTGGTCACACAGTTGGCTTCTCTTCCGACTCGAGCCTTCTTCACAGGCATTTGCTTGATACTTGACTCACTTTCTCAATCTTCTTGGATTTGATCACGAAGCCCTCCAATAACTTGAGATTGGTTCGACATTGAACCTTCCTACAGTCCTCCTTGGAAAGTAGACCCCTTTTGATTCTTCAAAAGTTTCCTCTTCAACAGTTTGAAGTTGTCTTTCCTTCACAGCATTGTGTTGGATCGATTTCCTTCGAGTTTCAGTCTTGAGGATTTTGCTTGAATAACTTGAGAATATTTTGCAGGTTATAGTTTGAATAATGCTTGTTCGTTCGTGGTTCAGGTAGTCAAGGTAACCTTTTCTCAATGAAATTCCTCAGCCTTTTATAGTGAACTTTCAAAAATCTGCCCGTTGAAGATATAGGTTCATTTTCAAAAGTCACTTGTGTTCGTTGGCTTGTCTTTTTCTTGGTCTTCAGTCTTGAGACGTAGACCTTTCCTCGTATTAAATGAATGTCCAGCTTTTCAGGTTCTAACACGAGGTGCAGTGCTTCCCATTGGTTTATTCCTTTTGCACGCTTTTGGGACTGAGCACTTTAAGACTGGCAAAGATGGAAGTATTACTTATTTAAGTAATGTTCTTGACTTCTGTGCAACGGATTCTTTTCAGTTAACTCCTCTTTGCAGCTGCCTTTTCCCCAGGTGACTTGAGTCTGCTCCAATGATTAAAAGAATCATATGTCACTTCAACTTGTGACTTGGTTTCTTGGATTGACTTAACTGACTCTTCACACAACTGTCCCTCAGCTATTACGTCTTCAGTCGAGTCCTTGATCTGCTATCTTGGCCATACTCAGTTGTTCCTCAGCGGAGTCTTCACTTCACTTCTTCAGTTGACTTTTTGTATTTCCATGCACAGCTGACTTGATTCAGCTCATTCAGCCCTATCTATTACAATGAGAATTACAAAGAAAATGGGGTGCCAACATTCTAATCTAAGTTTTACATGGCATGTTTGATAAATGGTTTTATCATGATTTTGATGATTTTGTTTTTATACCAAAACAATGTTTTTAAAGGTTGTCCAAATACTCCTAAATGATTTAAAATGGTTTTAATATTTTCCGGAGTATTTCTTCAAGTTTTATTTTTGACAAAATTGACAGCACTTTTAATGATTTTTTTGTTAATGTATTTTTACACCAAAACAATGTTTCTAAATGTTGTCCTAATACTCCCGATCGGTCTAAAATATTTTCACTATTTTTCAGAGTATTTCTTGAAGTTTATTTTCGATATAAAATTGGATAACACTTTTGTTTTGAGGTCAACCTGGCGCCATATAGGGCAACCCGTGCACTGAAAGTTGAGGAAAACAGAAAATTTCAAGTTTGCGAGAAAATGGTCGGGCAACCTCGCCCATAGGGCAACGGTCTGCCATCGACCGGTCGACGACTATAGGGCGGCCCAGTGCACAAGCAAAATCGAAAGCGGAGAACTTCGTCTTTCATTTTTTTGATGAGTGCGACCGGTTGTGGTTAGGGTCGACCGGTCGAGGTGCACGTCGACCGGTCCCCCTGTGTAAATGTTGATACGATTATTTCAAACTCTATTTCTGTGCGACCGGTCGCCCAAGTTTGATGAAGAAAATCGACCGTTTGACACATAATATTTCCTTAAATCATGGAGTTGATTTCTAACAGCTATATTCTTCATTTGTCTTGCAATTTTTTACAGATTTCAATCTCCTAGGAGGAGCCTATCATGTCCAAGACATCTTCTATAAATAGATGAAGATTTGAACCACAATAATAAGAGAGAAAACTACAACACAACAAGATATACTCAAGAATACACTTGTTCTTACATTGTCTTATTTCTTGTTGTAATTTGCCTAGCTATTCACTTTCACATTCTTGAGGTCTAGGTTTTTCTTGATTACACTTGCACTCTATTGTATTATCAATTATCGAGTTGTAATCTTGAATTTGGGTAATCATTCAACACAAGATATCCTTGTGAGTGTTCTTGTGGTAAGAACACACTTGGGTGATCTAGGTGTTAGGTGTAAGAAGATTGTGGTAATCTTCTTGTTGAGGTGTTGAAGATTGTGGTAATCTTCACAAGGTGCCGTTGGAGATTGTGGTAATCTTCAAGTGAGATTGTGGTAATCTCAAAGGTGGTGTTGAAGAAGAGTGTGGTGCTCTTCAAGGTGTGTTGTAAGTTGGTGTTGTATTAATTTGTGGTAAATTAATAAAATCATTTTTTCTTTTTGAAATCCATCCCGGATATACTGGGGTGGTAGAGGATTAGGCCCTAGGTGGGTTGAACCTCTATAAATTGACGTGTGTTGTTTACATTCCGCACCTTTATTATTGTCTTTGAGCATTCGGTTCGAAAAAGAGGGCGAAATCGAAAAGATGGAGATAATCTATTCACCCCCCCTCTAGATTATCGTAGCCGCTTGGACTTACATGGCATTCATCAAAATCTAAACAATAAATTTCATAACAATTTCCCCCTTTTTGATGATGCCAAAACTTAAAAATATTAAACAAAATATAAACAACACAGATAATACAGACAATACAGTAATAAAGAATGTATGTGTAGAATCAATCATTTTATTGATCATAGCATTCTTGTCCTTTACACAGCTGTTTACAAAGTGTATCAGAGCATAATCATATCTAAGCAATTTACAGGCATCTATGCTAAGATACAAAGAGAGAAAATACAAACACACTTTTATTGAATGTACAGATGACTTACACATAAATGTATTTACATGAGTAAAATACACGAAGGGGTTAGCAGCAACACTTCATCTCCTTCGCTGCCTCCTTCTTTCCTCTTCAGCTCTCTGTCATCATTAGCTCTCTTTCTTTTCTTCTCATCTTCAGCTGCTTTCTTCTTTTCATAAGCTCTCTTCGCAGCATCGTCTTTTCTTTTCCTTTCTTGCCTTTCTTGCCACAGCTGATCTTGTCTTTTATTTTCCTCCTCGATTCTCTTCACGTATTCAACATTCTTCCTTTCTACTTCCCGATTAGCTACTTCATCATACCCAGCCCAGTAGATCCTTCCCTTCTTGCCTGGATCTATATATTCAATGTTTTTGGGTAGAGGTCTAGGTTGAAAGCCTCTTCCTCCACCACTTCTTCCTCCTCCTCTGGGTGTATATTGTACGGGAGTCTTCTTCTTACCAAATGAATGGTCATTGTTGGTAGTCATCGCTTATCGCCTTCGTCGCACAACTTGGACCATTTCTCCCAAGACAAATCACAAGCTTGGGCTATAGACATGTTCTTGAAGTAACCTTCATATTCGAGCGTTTTAAATTCTTCTACTGATCTTGGCTCGTCTCCGTCATCTGGAATAGCATCTGTGTCCTTCCCTGCCGGAATGCCACCGTAAGTTTTCAGAACTTCTAGAACACGGGCATCAGTCTATCTTTCAACCTCTTTCATCCCTGCTTCTACAATTTTTCTCTTCTCAGACATGGGTACAGCAGAGTGTTGGATCGACAGAGTCACTGGAAGTTTGCTGATTATTGATGCTGTGACATTGCCTTGATGAGGGGTTTCAGCAAGCATTAAGGTCAAGTACTTTTACCTTTCCCCCTCAACAGCTTTTCCCTTCTCCTTCTTCTTCTCAACAACCGTCTCTTTCTTCAGCTTCCTCAAGTATTCCTCTTCCCCCTTTTTGGCATCATCGAAAGAGAGAGAAACCCCTGGAAATATTCCAGCAAGCATGAAATCCAATCATTGAGAGAGCCGAGTTACGCTGGAGTCTCTCATGCATGTCTTTGTTCGAAATTCTGAGCGAGTGGTTTTCGATTTAGTTGTCACCAGTTTCATTTCAGCCATGAGAAGGCTGAACTTCGCATTCATATTCTCCTCAACACACAGAATTTCTTTTCGGTGAAATTCACGCAGCAGCTCCATTTCAGTTGTGTGAGAGGCATGCATTCTATCAATATTGGCATGCACCCTCTGCTTTATATCAGCATTGTCAGCACTCCAAATCAGCATCTTGTTGTACAATGCCTTAAAGTATCGAACTTGTTCATATCGCATTGTACTCTGTTGCTGACACCACTCCCTGATCCGTACCACAATTACTCGTAAGTCTGCTGTGAGGGTGGCATCCCTATTGTCCAGACGCATATCTAATGAGGCCTGATGTCGTTCGATCTTCTCAATTTCTCCACAGATTTTCTTGAAGACGTCACGGATCTCAGCTGTCACTTCGGATTCAGCTGGCGGCCATGCGGCATCGAAATCAAAGTCAGCTGGAACAATGGAGTCGCTAGGGATTACAGGATCTGCTCGGATGTTGAAGCGTCGCTGCTCATGAGCTGTCTCTTCCTCAAGATCCGGTAGCTCAATCGAAAAAGGGAATGTTTCTTCAAATGCATCATCTCGCACATATGGGATTGATTGTGTTGATTGTGCTTGAGATGCCTCTAGTTGAGTCGGTACTGCTGCAGCTTTGGGAGCCTAGCAGATGACTCGGTCTTAGCTGGGCCTTGTTGAGTGGGTTGGCCAGCTGACTGAGCCTCAGCTGTCTTAACAGCTTTTTCGGCCTCAGTAGGGTCTGCTAAGTGAATTTCCTTGTCCTCGGCTGCATCATCAGCATCATCGGAGGATGATGAAGCCTGGGGGCTTTGTTCATCATCAAAGTTGAACTTTTGACGAGCTGCTTTAAAAGTTGCCTGACTCGTCTATGGAAGAACATCCTCAGCTAAGTCATTTTGATGACCAACAGGAGTGGATTCAGCTTCGTCTTCAGATCCCAGAAAGGATATGTCAGGGTTGTCCTGGGAATCATGAAGAGCACTGATCTCCTTACAGATTCAACATTTAGAACATGAGGGATGTTATGAACTTTTTGAACTTTACTCAGGGAAGTCTCAACCTCCCTTGGGCCTTCAACACCTCCAGCAGTCTCAACTAGGGGTGGGCATCGGGTCGGGTAGTCGGGTTTTCGGGTAGTCGGGTCGGGTACCCGCCTTTGTCGGGTAGCGTTATATACTACCCGACACTTACCCGAAAAAGTCGGGTACCCAGCTGTTCGGGTACCCGAAAGAGTCGGGTACCCGTAAGTCGGGTTTCGGGTTTTTTTTTATGCTAAAAAAGTAAATAGTTGCACAAATTGTTCATCGATGAATGATGATGCGTAGAGAACCTTAGCATCTGCTCATCTTTTCTGACTGTTCTTTTACTTCAAGAATTTCTCGAGCAGACAAGGAATTGGATAAGATTCAAAATAGACCCCCAAATCCAACACAATTGTTGAAAGGGGAATTATCATTTTAAACTAACCCAACAAAAAAGAAGAAAAAAGTTTCGATGAGTTCAAGAACATATTTAAACAATATTTTGCCAACTCGCAAATCACAGTTGATTGATTACTCTAAACTTCATTTATTGGTGTGCGTGACAGCGTGAGGGTGTCGCTCTAAGAAGACGAAGTGAAAAATTAAAAAACACAGCCCCAGGCAAGAAGAAATATGTTTATTCTGTTTCAGCAATTTTTTTCTTAATGGAAGTCGGGTACCCGATCGGGTTATTCGGGTATTTTTCCACTACCCGCAACCCGACCCGATTTTACATTAATCGGGTATCAGGTACCCGACACCCGATTTTTTTAAGAAATACCCGACCCGATCGGGTCAGGACCCGACTACCCGACCCCGAATGCCCACCCCTAGTCTCAACTGCAGCGAGGTCTTCTACAATCCCTTCGACAGGCGCAGCTGTCTTAGGGTCTTGGACTGTGGCATCCGAAGGAGTCTCAACCCCTTGGATTGCACTTTCGATTGCCCAGAGTGTTAACTCCCAGGGCATTTCCATCATGTGCCTCGACTGCCATAGCAGTGTCCTCAGCCTGCAAAGCAGTTGACATTTCAGATGGGACAGACTCAACTGTTCGAGCTTCGTCAATGTCAGTCTATTGTGATTCTTTTTCCTTTTCCACTTCGCCTCCTTTCTCGGTGTGGGTCATCTCGGCATCCTCCGTCCTCGCTGCGGTGGAGGGAGTTTCCCCCCGGGCACACCACCGAGTGACTAACGATGGGGTCACTCTTCTCCCAGGACTCTCCATTTCTTCCGTTGAGTGCTCAGCCGTTGGGGCAGGTGGTAAAACACCTTCAGTTGGGGTTGGCTCAACTTGGGTGCCCAAATTCCCAGTCTCATCGCCAGTTCCCTTGGACCCATCTTCTAAAATAACTGGGGACGTAGCTGCAGTTATGGTTGTGGCAATCTGTTGCACTACTCCCAATGGGTCTGTCTCCAGGAGAGATTGTGAGGACTCTCCTGGTCCTTCGATCATTCGTTTCTCATGCCATATTCTGGATTCCTTCAAAGCTTGCTGCATGTCTGACTTCTCTTGTGCAGCCATGGGATCCAAGTTTTCATCACTCTCGGAGAGCACATCAAGGTGAGAGTGAGCGTGTTCTAGAGTTCCAGTAAAATGACAGAGATTTGCCTTCTCCAGTGCACGGTCTTGCTCTTCAGCTTTGTCTTTCTCATCCGCCTTTATGATACGGAGGAGATCCATGCAGTGCCCTTCGTCGAGAGCCGTTCGGACATTGTTAACTCCAAGGAATTGCAGTAATTCCTCTTCCTCTTCGATAAATTCAGGGCGTTTGAACTGCACCTTGGAATGACTAAGCTTCCACACTCTCCATTCATGTAGACAGCGCCGGATGTCTGGATATATTGGAGAGTACATGACCACATCATCATATACTTCTTGTCCTTCATTTTCTGGGATGGAAGGCAAGATGGTCTGTTGTTCTTCACCTTCAGCGGCGTCAGTAGCAGGCGGAGAGACAACTTTTTCAGTAGGTGATTTAGTTGACTTAGCTGATTCTTCGTCCTCAGTTGTTCTCCCCACAGCTGGGTCTTCTATGTGCCTCTGCTGATCACCTTCAGCAGATTTGGCAGTTCCGTCGACTATCTCAGGAGACTGCACTTCCTCAATGTCACTAGTCTCATAGGTTTTCTCCAGCTGAGTAGCAGACTCAGCTGTCTTTTCAAGCTCTGAAAGATTGGAGATTCTCTTCCTTCTCTTGGTTTTAACCAGAGGAATATCTGGTTCAGTTTCCTCCTGTTCCTCAAAAGTAAACGCCTTCTGAGTTTCCTTAGAGGCAGCTGCTTTCTAGGCTTGGCAGTCCTCTTGTTCCTTATGACTGGAGAAGGTATTTGGGCTTCTTTCTCAGCCATCTTCTCAGCTTCGGCTGCGGGGGCAGGAGACACGGCTGCTCGGGCAGGTGACTCGGCTGCAGGGACAGATGCGTCGTTTTTCTTTGCTGCAGGGGCAGCCTTCTTCTTCTTTGCAGCTTTCTTCTTGGGAGGGGAGCAAATAGTTGTGTCCTCGGGGTCAGCTGATTCCCCCTCACTTGTATCCGCTCTCTTGGCATGGGCTCTCTTCTGGGCTCCTGAAAGATTAGCCCTGAACATCTTCTTATTTACATGAAAATGTTTTCCATGTTGAAGGGGAATGCCCTTCACTTCCATCAAGTGGCCAATTACCAGGCCATAACCAAATGATCCTCCAAAGGATCCATCCTCCTTGTATGATTTGTTCGCAACATTCTAGCAGAGTCTGCTATACACGAACTCAGCCCAATTGACTTTCTTACCCTGCATGATCGCAGCCATGATGATCAGCTTGGTCTTTGACAGTTGATTGAAACTGCCAAACTTCATATCTACACATTTTGCAACGACATCCATCAGCTTGTGATAGTCGTCCTTCGACTTCTTCTCACCGTAGATTACTTCGCAAGATACTCCGGTTTGGCTACTTCTTTCCATGCAAAGCCAGCTGTTAACATAACATCGCCGAACATCTCGTGGCATGCCCTCGTGACGGGCGAAAATAGTGCTCCGCAAGGTCCTTAGCAGTGATCATGATGTCCTTGCCGTGGACAGAGGACTTGATTACTTCGTCCTGCACTTCAGCATTTACATAGAACTGCACCATCTCTTCAAGGTAGGTGTGCGAGTACTCCAAAGTGAGAAAAGTCCTAAGACCGGACTTTTCTAGCATATCAGCAATCTTCTTCACTAGGGTTACATCGGAACCCTGCTTTATCATTCCTTCGAAATCCACAGTCAATCCAGAGTGGATTTGCTTCGATAACTTTACAAAATCGAGCTTTGGTGCCATTTGTAGAGAGTTTTACCGATTAGAACTTGATAGATTTACTTGAGGATTGTAGGGTTTGCGAGAGAGAGGAACTTGCTTTTCTTTTGCTTTGAAGATGAACAGTTTTGAGTGTGAGAGAGAGAAAACAAAAAAATAGGTATATAAGGGTTATGAAAGGACGTGTTTTTTATTTTTGAAATTTAGCCAAGATCAACGGCTTAGATTTAGCACGTCAAACCGCATTTAATGCGGCAGCATTTATATCCAATCATATGCTTACTGTGCAGCTTTTGACTGTACCCGTCATTATTACGCTAACGTCATCCTTAAAAATATTCCTGCTCATTAAAAACGACTACGTTTTTGTCACTTAGCTATTAAATGACTCAACTCATGTCAAAAGTGATTTAACTCAGCTTCTCTCCTTTCAATAAGCGACTCAGCTGTCAGCTAACTCGATACAGCAGACTTTCCGATATGGTTGTTTCATTTGGCTGATGCGAACAACTCGTTCATTTCTCACTTTCTATCTTCCATCTCTTCTGATTGAGTCTTCTGAGTGTTAACTCAGCTCAATTAACCCTAGCTCATGCTTAAGCTCTTCAAATCTTGATTCACATAAGGGCTTGGTGAAAATGTCAGCTAACTGTTTATCAGTTGAGATATATTCCAAAATGATGTCTTTCTTTTCAATATGGTCTCTTATCAAATGATATCTGCCATCAATGTGATTTGTTCTTGAATGCAATATAGGATTCTAGAGTGATTGCAATAGCACTTGTGTTATCACACATAATTGGAATCTCTTTTTCTTCAATTTCATAATCTCTCGCTTTGTTGTCTCATCCATAAGACTTGGGCACAACAATGCCTACAATATGTACTGCTGCTTGATTGTGGATGTGGCTATTGAGTTTTGATTCTTGCTAAACTAGGAAACCAATCTATTTCCAAGCATTGGACATATACCTGAAGTACTCTTCCTGTCAACTCTACATCCAGCATAGTCTGAGTCTGAGTAACCAATAATCTTGAATCCACCTTCCTTTGGATACCATAAGCCTACTTCTTGGCATCCTTTCAAATATCTTAGGATTCTCTTAGCTGCAGTCATGTGACTCTTCTTTGGTGCTGATTGAAATCTTGCACATACACCTACTACAAAGGTGATGTCCGGTCTCCTGGTCATTAAATAGAGCGATGATCCAATGAGTGCTCAGATCTCTTGTTTGATCTCTGACCTTTTACCATCTGCATCCATGTCCATCTTGACTGATGTGTTCATTGGTATTTTCACAGAAGGCTTCTCTTTCATACCAAATTTCTTCATTAAATCTCTGGTGTACTTAGTTTGACTTATGAAGGTTGCATCCTTCAATTGTTTAACTTGAAGTCCTAGGAAGAAAGTCAGCTCTCCCATCATGCTCATTTCAAATTTGCCTTGCATGAGGTTTGAGAACTTATCACACAGCTCTTTATTTGTGGATCCAAAAATGATATCATCCACATATATTTGAACAAGCAGTATACTCTCTCCATCTTGAATTCTGAAGAGTGTTTTGTCCACTTTGCCTTTGGTTAATCCATTGTCAGTTAGAAATTGAGACAATGTGTCATACCATGCTCTGGGTGCTTGTTTCAATCCATATAAAGCTTTCTTAAGCTTGTACACCTTGTCTCCAATGGTCTTCTGCTCAAAGCCTGGAGGCTGCTCAACATAGACTTCTTCTTCCAACAATCCATTTAAAAATGCACTTTTTACATTCATTTGATATATAATGAAGTTCTTGTGTGCAGCATAGGCAAGAAACATCCTTATTGCTTCTAGTCTAGCAACAAGAGCAAATGTTTCATCAAAATTTGTTCCCTCTTCTTGGAAATACCCTTTGGCTCCAATCTTGCTTTGTTCCTTACCACAGATCCTTCCTCATTCATCTTGTTTCTGAAAACCCATTTTGTGCCAATAACATTCTGATGAGTTGGTCTCTGCACCAATTCCCATACTTTGTTTCTTTCAAACTGATTCAGCTCTTCTTGCATGGCTTGAATCCAATGTGTGTCATCCAATGCTTGGGACACATCTTTTGGCTCTATTTGGGAAATAAAACAAGTGAACATTGCTTCTTCTTTGAGCTCGGATCCGGTTCTTACACCATCTCTCACATCTCCAATGACTAGTTCTAGTGGATGGTCTCTCAGCCATCTCACATCAGGTTGAAGTAAATCAGCTGGGTTCATCCGTCTTGCAGCTGTGTTATCTTGAGCAGCTCTTTCATCATCATTCAAATGCAGATTTTCCAAATTGTCTTTGAGATTCAGCTATCTCATCTTCATCTTGGTTGATTACTCTTGCTTCAGCTTCAACATAAGGATTCTTCTGCATAGTTGGATGATTCAGCTTATCAGCTAACTCTTCAATGTCTTCTCCATTCACATTAGGTTCATCAAAAACCACATGAATAGACTCTTCTGTGACCATAGTCCTCTTGTTCAATACTCTATAGGCTTTTCTTTCAGCTGAGTATCCCAAAAAGATACCTTCATCAGCTTTAGCATCAAAAGCCTTTAGATTATCCTTGCCATTGTTGTGGATGAAGCATTTACAACCAAATATTCTGAAGTACCCAACATTCTTTCTCCCTGTCCAGATTTCATAAAGAGTCTTTGCCAGCTGTCTATTTATCATGCATCTATTTTGAGTATAGCATGCAGTGTTGATGGCTTCAGCCCAAAATCTCTTAGGTAATCCAGCTTCAGCTAACATGGTCCTTGCAGCTTCCTTGAGAATTATGTTCCTTCTTTTTGCTACTCCATTCTGCTGTGGAGTTCTTGTTGCAGATAACTCATGAGCAATACCATTTTCAATGCAATATTGAGTTATTATCCCATTGACAAACTCAGTCCCTCTATCAGATCTTATCTTTATAATGGTTTGACTCTTTTCATTTTGAACTCTTTTCATCAGCTGAGGTAGTTTCTGCAAGGTTTCTTTCTTTTTGCACATGAAGATTGTCCATGTATATCTTGAGTAGTCATCTACTACCACTAAGGTGTATTTCTTCCCACTTATGTTGGCTCGTTCAACTGGACCAAATAAGTCCATATGCAACAGATGTAATATCCTTGTTGAAGAAGGATTAGGCTTCTCTTTGAATGAAGATTTGATCTGCTTTCCCATCTGGCATGCATCACATACACTTTCCTTCTTGTACACTGAGTCTGGCAAGCCTTCCACAAGATGACTCCTTGCAAGCTTGTTGATTGTCTTGAAGTTCAAATGACTCAGCTTCTTGTGCCACAGCCAACTTGATTCGGTTGTGCTCTTTGCTAACAAACAAGTGCTTGGTGTGGCAGTAGACCAGTCTACCACATACATGTTCTTCTGTTTGGATCCTTGCAGCACTATTTCATTTGATTCAGTATCTTTAATCTGGCACACTCCCATATTGAATCCAACATTATAGCCTTTATCACAAAGTTGACTTATGCTGAGCAAGTTAAAGTTGAGTCCCTCAACATAAGCAACATCTGTGATCTCTAATCCATTCTTCTTGATGGATACAGTGCCTTTTATTTCCCCTGGAGCTTCATTTCCTCCAAATATGACTTTTGCACCTCTAATCTCCTTGAATCTTGACAAATTTTTCTTGTTTCCTGTCATATGTCTGGAACAGCCACTATCCATGTACCGGGTTCCTTGATACTCAGGTGTTCCTTGAACCTGCAATCAAGGAAATTAGTTTTTAGGTACCCATGCTTGTCTGGGTCCTGAGGGGTTAGTGCTATAAGATGATCCAACCAACCTATAGCCAAATGATTTGACTCTAAGAGGTTGCCATCTATCTGTGCCATAATCATAATTCACTTTGGCAAATTGCTTGGGGGCTTTAGGTTCATACGTCTGTCTCTTTTGTTTGTATGCTTGTGCGTGTGTTTTAGTAATTTCCTTCTTTGGGTAGTTGTGATATTTTTGATTGTACTGCCTGGGTGCATATGTGTGCTTATAATAGCTCTTTTTCCTTTGGAATGACCTTTGCTGAGGTTTAGGTCTTTGCCATCTAGGCTTGTATTCCATTGGTCTTTGCTGATTTTTCACATTGTTCCAATCAGCTTGGCTCGGGTAATTTCTACCATTCCCATCATATGTGTTTCTTTGATAAAACTTCTAGTTTTTTGGTAGCTCTATTTATTCTTCACAGAGTACTTCCTATTTGGAGTTTGCTGAGGAACTTCTTCTCAGCTGTCCTCTCAGCATACTCAACTGGCTTTTTCCTTTTCCTTTATATCCAAGGCCAGTTTGTTTGTGGTTGTGCTTTGGAATGAATGTGGGTGCAACATTTGGTGTTTTGGATTTTTGAGATGCTTCATTACTTGAAGATCCTTTTTCCAAAATCACTTTAGGAGCTTGACTGTGCACAAAAGAATTGAATCATATGCCTGTCTTATCTCCATATTCTTTTTGACTCATGATAAGATCATCCAATGATTTAGATGCCTTTGTAAATCAGGCAATCACATTTTTAAGATCATTTTCTCTCTTTTCAATAGCAGCTATCTCTGCTATTAGTTTGGCATTTTTAGCCTTCAGCTCTTTGTTCTCACCAGCTATGTGACTTAGAGTACTCAGCTCCTTTGTTAGCTGTGAGTTTTGGCTTTTGAGCTGGTTGTTTTCCTCATTTAATAGTGTGTGTGGGGATTTAATGTGCTAAAGTCTTTCATCATTTTGCCTAATGAATCATAAAGATCAGTGGGTGATGAAGTGTGTGTATCACAATCACTATCACTAGAATCTGAATGAGATGAGTTAGAGTGTACCTCATCTTCTGGGTCTGGTTGATCTTGTTCTTTAGCCATTAGACAGATCATTGCTTCTTCTTCAGAATCACTTGAGTAGTCAGCTTCACTACTCTCTGAGTCTGTTGCTTCTTTAGACTTAGCTGTCTCAGCAGTCTCAGCAGCCAACATGGCTTTCTTCTTCTCCTGTCTTCTTTCTCTGAAGACTTTTCTTTCTTCTTCATCCATGTACTTGTTGACTGGTGGATAGGAATAGTCAATTGCAAAATGTCCTGTTTGTCTGCAATTCCAGCACAGGTTTTCAGCTCTTTGATCAGCTCTATCTGTCCTTGGGTTATCAGCTCTTTGATACTCAACCCTTTGATGCTCAGCTCTCTTGGGTGGCTTGTCTTCCCTTGACTTGGAGGGAGATGAATGTCTCCTGGAGGATTCACCCTTGTTTCTCTTATAGTTCTTGTTGAAGAACTTGTTGAATCTTTTGACCATCAGGGAAATCTCCTCCTGGTCTATGACTTCCTTGACTTAAGCTCTTTTTCCATCCTTGACTATAAGTGCAGCTGTTTTGGGTACAGTTGTCTCCTCTTGATCCTTTATTCTCAGCTCAAATTCATAAGCTTTGAGGTCTGAGAATAGCTCATGATTGGATGTTTTTGATAGGTCCATAGAGTGCCTTAGAGCCGTGGTCTTCATTTTCCATTCAGCTGGGAGGCTCCTCAGAATCTTCATACACATCTCTTTTTGTGTGTATTCTTTTCCATGTGCTGAGAGCTCATTTGTGATTTCAGTGAATCTGGCATCCAGCTGCTCCATTGTTTCACCCGCAAGCATTTTAAAGTTCTCAAACTTTTGAACAACAACAGATAATTTGTTTTCTTTAATTTGCTCTGATCCTTCGCAAATTAAAGTTAGTTTATCCCATATTTCTTTTGTTGTTTTGCATGATTTGACTTTATTGAACATTGCTTTGTCCAGAGTCTAGTAGAGAATATCCTTGGCCACATTATCCAAGTTGTATCTCTTTCTGTCATCATTCGTCCATTCAGTCCTTGGTTTTTCAACTAAGGCTGGTCTTGCCTTAGCTACAGCTTCTTCTCCTTCAGCTGCAGCTGCTCTCCTTGCGGTTGTGTTCACTTTCAGTATTTGCAGTAGCACATCCTCTATCACTAACTACATTTCATCATGTAAATCAGATAGATGAGCCTGCATACAAATTTTCCAGTCATCAAACTCCTCAATGGTGAACATAGGAATGCGTGTCAGATTTGCTTCCATGATAATAACTTTTGCTAAGAATGAAAGATTTTTGAAATGCAAGTGTTAAAAGTTTCTTTGAAAGATTGGAGATCTAGTTCAGTAACCAGTGCGGAAGGCTCAATGAACCAACCGCTCTGATACCACTTGTAGGTCCCAAGGGGTGTGAGTAAGGTTTAGAAGGGGGGGTTGAATAAACCTTACCAATTTTTCGAGTTTTAGTCCTTTTAAAAATATTGCAGAGTTAATTACACAGCTGTGTCCTTGAGGGACGTCTAAGTTAGTTAATCAGTAGAGTTAGCCACTCAACAGACTCGATAGAGCTGTTGATAGAATAACTCAGTTGTTTAGTCTAAACCTTAACTTGGCTGTGATGAGTTTTTCAGCGGAAGACTTAACACCCTTGAATTTGATTTAACTTTGTTTTAACACTTGATTTTAGCACTTAGTTATTTATCAGTTGGATAGCAAATTATCAGCAGAATATAAAATATGTGTGCAAAGATGTAAATATGTTGAAATGTAAATGACACAAGTAATTTCTATAGAGGTTCGAAGATGGGGTAATTCTTCTAATCCTCTCTTCTCCAACTCCTGGAGGAATCCAATAAGTAATGATCGGTTCACAAAGTGGTTATCAGTCTTGAGAAAAGTCTTCATCACGCAGCTGACTTGCTCCTTGGACTCAGTCTGGAGATGCCTTGGTCACACAGCTAGCTTCTCGTCCGACTCAGCTTCTTCACAGGGCAGCTGCCTTGCTACTTCAGCTCACTTTCTCAAGCTTCTTGGATTTGATCACGAAGCCCTCCAATAATTTGAGATTGGTTCGACCTTGAACCTTCCTACAATCTTCCTTGGAAAGTAGACCCCTTTTGATTCTTCAAAAGTTTCCTCTTCAACAGTTTGAAGTTGTCTTTCCTTCACAACTTTGTGTTGGATCGATTTCATTCGAGTTTCAGGCTTGAGCATTTTGCTTGAATAACTTGAGAATATTTTGCAGGCTACAGTTTGAATAATGCTTGTTCGTTCGTGGTTCAGGTAGTCAAGGTAACCTTTTCTCAATGAAATTCCTCAGCCTTTTATAGTGTACTTTCAAAAATATGTCCGTTGAAGAGATAGGCTGATTTTCAAAAGTCACTTGTGTTCGTTGGCTTGTCTTTTTCTTGGTCTTCAGTCTTGAGATGTAGACCTTTCCTCGTATTAAATGAATGTCCGACTTTTCGTGTTTCGACACGAGGTGCAGTGTTTCCCATTGGTTTATTCCTTTTGCACGCTTAAGGGGTCGAGCACTTTAAGACTGGCAAAGATGGAAGTATTACTTATTTAAGTAATGTTCTTGACTTACGTAACGGATTCTTTTCGATTAACTCCTCTTTGCAAACGCCTTTTCCCCAGGTGACTTGAGTCTGCTCCAATGATTGAAAGACTCATCTGTCACTTCAACTTGTGACTTGGCTTCTTGGATTGACTTAACTGACTCTTCACACAGTTGTCCCTCAGTTGTTACGTCTTCAGTCGAGTCCTTGATCTTCTATATTGGCCATACTCAGTTGTTCCTCAGCGGAGTCTTCACCTCACTTCTTCAGCTGACTTCTTGTATTTCCAGGCATAGCTTACTTGATTCAGCTCATTCAGTCCTATCTATTACAATGAGAATTACAAAGAAAATGTGGTGCCAACATTCTAATCTAAGTTTTACATGTCATTCATCAAAATCTAAACAATAAATTTCCTAACATATAGCAATCACTACTCAAGCAGGGGGCCCTCCATCTCCCTTAGCAGCATCAGCTCCTCGGGGCTCATCTCCGGAAGAATTAAAGCTTTCTTCCTAAGGGAAGGGTTCGTCTCTACAAAATATAAACAAGTCCTCACGGACCAGGAATCAGAAGCTAAACCCCGAAGTAGACGCGGGAACGCGTAAATAAAGAAAAGCTAGAACCCGAAATCTGGCTCTCAATAGGGAAAAAATCTGGAAAAGATAAAGAAAACGCAAGGAATGAAGGACCGAGGGGCTTGGGCCACCCCCCGCACGGGGGGCGCCCTTGCCCACTACGGGGAGGCACCCTGGAGCAATCCCTCTTCCATCATTCGAACTCTCAACTCTCACCTCAACTTTAAAGAAATTTTTCTAAGTCTTCTACAAAGCAAAAAATCTCAAAGTTAAATAGTAGAGAGAGAAATATTACCTTTGGAAGATATGGTCGAAGATTCTCCAAAAGCAGGACAAAATATACAATAAGACAAGCCAGACATGGTACCGATTTAGCTCACACACTGCTTCATACCTCCGCAACACCGGAGGTGGGGGGCTTATGTTGGAAGCAAAAACGATATTTAATTATTTAATATGAATTCGTTTTATATATTAATATAATATTAATTGCCCAATGTGGTCTTAATAAAATGACCCGACCCAAAGGAGTCTGGGGCTGGCCCATAAGCCGATTTCTCCTATGCAGCCCACGTGACCCATCTCCCAGGTATAAAAAAGTCCTTCCTATTCATTTGTAAAGACGATCTGTCTATAACTCTCTTATACATTTAATTCAGTATTCGTTTACTGTATTATTTTCTCTCAATCACCAAGCTGACTTGAACGTCGGAGGGGCCTCCCTGGGCAACCCTCAGAGACCCCCCCTAACGTTTGAGTACATGTACAGGCAAGTTCCCGATTGAAGAATTTTCAGAGAAGAAGACTTGAAGACTTCTCCCTTGGGAAGAATATGATTTAACCAACACTGTTGACTTTGAATGATCTTCCCTAAAAAGGAGCATAAATCTAGATGTGAAGGAAATTGTGTATAAGCTTAACAACAACTTGGAATTAGATGCTGCAAATATGACAATTGCCGAAGATATCTTCCAGTCGCATAATTTGTTTGATCTTTGTTCATTTAATTTTGTTTGTAAGTTGGAAAATCAACTATGTTATAGGTAATCTTTGTTTGTTTTTGAGGGAGAAGTCTCGCATGAATAGCTATCTCATTTTCTTCCCTGGATTTCATCTTGTTCAGGGGATATTTGTAGCCAGTTAGTTGGTCATAGGCTTTGTAATTTGATTGTCTGAGGTTATAAAATGCATACCGTATCCCCGAAAAAAAAAAAAAAAACTAGCACTGTCATGAAATAGTTCAAAAATCTCCCATGTTCTCGAAAAAAGTACGCCCACACTTCTTGGAAATATTATATAGAACGGAACGTATTTCTTGGAATTATTATGAAACTTAACGGAGTTAATCATAGATCTACGATTATTAGTCACTAAATTTTTAATGATCTCATATGGCACATAAGCAATGGTTTTTTTTAGATCTAATCCAGCTATCTAAATATATCTCTCTTGCTCTTTAATTAGATTTATTTTCTGACTCAAAAAAAAAAGTATAGATCTAAATCAAACTGTCCAAATTGCTTTGTGACGCATACAATTCTAATGAACGGAAACTTTTGCTAGATCTAATCAAATAGTTTCATTTATCTTTCTGTTTTTCCATTGAAAAATTAATATCAAGTCCTCCGTCTCATTAATTCCCAACCAATCTCATTCCCTTTTAGGGACCTCAATCGATTTCTTTTTTTTTTAATCCCCTCAATACACAAATTTATTTTAAAACAATATTATATCCCGTGTTTTATTTTATAAGTATCTACTATTTATATGTTGATGATGTGGTGTGTATTGAAAATGGAACACAAGATAACTAAAATACAATTATGCAATAGAAGATTCTGACTATTATCGGATACTTAGTGTTAGTGGAGCAGTAGAAGTAGAAAAATTACCAAAAACTCAAAATATAACATTTATATTGAAAAACTCATGGAACTAAAATTGTCTGAAAAATAAATTCCACCGACTTTTCGTTAAAATAATCTGATAATTAATAATCCAATTATTTATTACTTTTACCATAATTTTGAATGGCATAATCTTTAACTACTCATTAACAAATTTATTTTGTTCAATTTTGGACCACATTGTATATCTTACTATACATACAGTATACACCTTGTCACTTTAGTTACTCATCAAATACCAATTCCATGTAATCTTGATATTCAAATTTCTATATTCCTGTCATTAGTGTTAAATGTACCATAAGAGCCAAACTACACGCGACTGCAGACTTGCCCTTAATTTACGACGTTAAAAAAACAAAGTTTGTCGTACTAGATTAGCTGGACTCGAAAAGAACAACTTAACAAAGAGAAATTGTATCTACTATCTGGGTTTAATATGTGAATCCTTACATCAATCTGCGCCATCAGCCATGTGGCTTGTACTTTTCTTGAATCTTGATTCATGCTGTCATTTTAATTATTCTTCGGTTAGATCAAGAACAATAACTTTATTTCTTTTTTGTTTGTTTGTTTGTTTTTTTTTTTCAAATCTTGTAGTAATTTTTCCTAGGATAAAATAGAAAGGTGGCATGTGACTTGAATGCTTCTTGAGTCTGGCCAATTAGATGTTACCAAATTGAGTGGTACACGACCCTCTTTTGATTTTGACATTTGTCTTATTTTGATTTTTTTTTTTTTGAAAAAAAAACATGCATATGTCATAATAGAATGCATGCTTGTTAAAATTAAAAGAGAATTGGGTACTACCCAATATAATTGGGTAACAATATTTCATTTACATTTTTATTTATTTATTAAGTACTTTTGCATGATTATTATACATGGTGGAATATACTAATGGATATAGGAAGTTACTAGAATTATTCTAATTACAGGAATAATATAATTGATTACTTGTCACCTCAATCACATAAGATTTAGAGTGTTCAGTTAAATTTATTCAAAAATCTTATAATTAAGCTCATTAATTACAACTAAGTATAATAGTTTTAAAATTTATGAAATGTCCAGATCTTATTTTAAAAAATAAATTATTGAAGTGTTTTGTTGAACTTTTAAAAAGATACTAATAAATTATTGAAGTGTTTTGATAAATATATATATATATATATGAACTTTAAAAAAGATACTAAAATCTTATTTCAGGACATTTTTATACAGAGCGATTTATAAGATAATTTTAAAGAACATGTGTAAGTCAACCAAATATCCTATTTAATCTCTAGATAAAAGGCAACGTTAATCAAGACATGATAAATCATTGGCGATGTAAGTTATCATCTTAGAATAATTAATAGTTGGATGGCAGGTGTAACGTTTTATATTAAAATGGACCACGTGATTGAGAATAGAGATGTCAATTTCAGACCCAATACGTAAATCCGATACGAATTTTACACGATATTAATGGGTATGGGTCCGGATCGAAATTGGGTCAAACCTTAATAACCCACACTGCAAGAAAACAATCAAATTCCAATAAAAAAATTCCAACAAAGTAGAAAATAGTTGGAATTTTTACAATTCCAACGGAAATTCCAATGCTACATTATATCGTTGGAAAAAATTCCAACGATAAAGAAAACCGTTGGTATAAGTTGTTGGAATTTCCGTTGGAATTTGAAATTCCAACGGAAATTCCAACACCACAACAAACCGTTGGAAAATTCCAACAATAATTCCAACGGTAATAAAATCGTTGGAATAAACTATTGGAAATACTATTGGAATTTAAAAATTCCAACAAAAATTCCATCGCTAAAACATATCATTGGAAAATTCCAACAAAAATTCCAACGGTAATCAAAATGTTGGAATTAATCTTTGGAATTTCGGTTGGAGTTTTTAAAATTCCAACAGAAATTTCAATGGTAGAACAGGTTGTTGGAAAATTACGTTGGAAACTCCAATAGCGTTGGAAGATTTCAATATGGGTTAAAAGATTTGATAGTTTTATCAATATCAATAAAATATATCTTCTCTTCTGGAGTCAATCATATTAAAACTACATAGTTAAACGTGCTTGACTTGGGAAAAATTGATGATGGGTGACCTACTGGGAAGTTAAAGATATTAGACAAGGAGATAAAATGATTGAATATTCCAATGAATATATACCATTGGAATTACCATTGGATTAAATTCCAATGGTATAACTCCATTGGAATAACTGTTGGAGTTTTTTCCAACAATTATATATATTCCAATGGATATACCATTGGACTAAATTCCAATGTTTTAACTATGTTGGAATTAGTGTTGGAAAATATGTTGGAGTTTTTTTCCAATAGTTGTATATTCCAATGGATAAATACCGTTGGAAGTATATACCGTTGGAATATTTTTCCATTGGAATTTCCATTGGAATTTTGCCATTCCAACGGCCATTTTACCAACGATGCATTTATTGTTGGAATTTCCATTGAAATCGATAATTCCAACGGTAATTGGCCAAATTCCAACAAATGTTTTCTGTTGGAATTTTCTTGTTTTCTTGTAGTGCCGCCAATTAAACAGGTCGGGTTTGGGTCAACCTACTATGACCCATTTAACCCGTCTAACCCGTTTGTAAATCTAAAAATAACTAAATAAATAATTAAATGTAATAAAAAATAAAAACAAGACATGTCCTTAAAACTTAAATGCTAAAACCTCTTTAATATATATGTTGTTATTATTTTGCATGTATGTTTGTATGTTGTTCTCAAAATATGATTAATATGTTATGTTATTTATTATTTGTTTTTGTATATTGTGAATTGTGATGTTTTTTTATTGATTGAATCGCGTGCCATAATGATTAATTTTTAAAAAAAAATATTTATTCAATTGAAAATATTAAATGTATATAAAACTAATTTTATTAGACGGGTTAAACGGGTCGAGTTCGGGTTACCTGTAAAATAAACAAGTCGGGTCCGGATTCAAGATTCTGACACAAATAATTAAATAGATCGTCCGAATTGACTTATTCTGACTCATGAACCCACGAACCGGTACCCACAAATCCAACCCATGACACCCCTAATTGAGACGGACAGGTGCATGGCTGGCTACGTGGACCGGCCCCGGGCGGGTGTGGGAGTTGATTTACAACAATAACTAAATTGTGATATTTTCAGATGGAAAGTTATCGCATCAAAAGATGTGCTCACACTTGAAATTTGTTGCATGCTCATTGCTCATGTCTAAGCATTGTTTCGCACGTCTTAAAGTTAAGGCTAATGATGATTGGTTTGGCTTGAATGGTTGTAGCCTTTTTGGCAATTTTTTTTTTTATTCCCTTTCCCTTACTAAATTAAATTGGATGTTGAGGCCCCAATACTAGGGTGAGCAAAACCAAACCGGAATCAAACCGAACCAATGCATTCTATCGTTCGATTTGATTTTTTTGGTTAAACGGCTTGGTTCAGTTTTAAATCTATTAAACCGGATTAGTTTTCAGTTTGGTTCAATTTTGGTGTAGAAGATATCGGTTTGCATTGAACCGAACCGAATATATAAATTTCTATTTTTTATCTTATTATTTTACATTTTTGATTTTATTTCATTACTAGATTGTTAATTATATTGGTCTAGAAGATATTCGGTTTTGTTCAGTTCAATTTTTCTAGCATTTCGGTTCGATTTCAGTTATAAAAAAAAGAGAAGTTCGGTTTTCGATTTTTTTACGGTTCGGTTCGGTTTTGAACGAATCCACCGATTTGCTCACCCCTACCTAATATTATAAAATGTTCCGTTCAAATTCAATATGACTGTGGGGGTTTGTTTAATTTAGTAGTTGGTTATTAATGATATAGTTTGGTATTTGTAAATTATGGTAATTATTGATTCGGTTTTAATTGATATATAATACAACGAGGTACATATGTGATTGTTTTCACTTAGAAAAAATAAAATTTATATTCAGTAAAATTCAAAATATTAACGATATCCGTGGAGTACTATACTCATTTTCGTGAAGTAATTTTATACATCATCGTATCAAAATATATATTATTGACAATTAATTAACCATGATCACCAATAAATTTAGTGGGTGTTTCATGTTTGGCAAAACTCATATAAAATATCTTATAATTAAGCTATTGTATCTTATAAGATGTTAGAACTTATTTTAAGAATAAATTATTGAAGTATTTAGATAAAATAAAATGATATAGCTTTTATGATATTACTAATGACAATTTTATAATTAAAATAATCAAAATTAAAGAAGGCTGTTGAAATAAGATTTATTTTGAAAAAAAGTTGAGATTTCCCATGCACTTTTTTAAAAATAGCTTATAAGCTCTTTTTTTAGGAGCTTATTAGATCTTTTTTAAAAAGTTTATCAAACAAATTTAAACCACTTATAAGCTCTTAAATATCTTATAAGATGTTGTGAAAAGCTTATAAGCGCGACCGAATACCTTATTAATAAGAAAGTAGATGCATACCATATTTTGGACTTTAGCCAATTTTTGTTGTAAGAGTGACAGAAATCAAAATGATGACGGAATGGTTCTTGCATGCAAGCGGTTCATACTTCATGACATGCCTTTCACTCACGTATTATTAACAATTAGATTATAGGTAAATTTTTAATATTATAGTATAAACATTCAAATATTCATAACTTCAAATATATAACCACCCGGCCCGCGTTGAAAAAATCCCATACGTTGTTAAAAAGTGGGTAATAAGTCTTTGTCTTAGTGGGCCATGGAGTTCGGCAGTAGGTACGGTTTTTGGGCCTCTGACCAACCGTTTCGCAGGTGTGCGTGTCTATTATATACCACATGGGCCACTTCCACTATAATTACTTTAAGACGAGATAAATTTAAAAAGAACAAATATATTACTAATAAACAGCTATTCAGAAAACTTTTGGAGGTGCACAATTTTTGTCATTTATCTTCCGGCATGATATTTTCAGTCCTTGACAATTTTATTTCTTTTTACTTAAATAGCAATTTTAGTCCTATAAATTTGAGAGATTAATGATTTTAGTCTTATATCTTTTGGAAGTGGTAGTAGTTTTAGTGCTGGCCCATTGGCCAAATTAATCAATCCATAATAACAAGATGTGAAAAGTCCTCATTTTATGTTACTTATTTCGTTGATGACATTGTTACATCTATTTAGACCGAATCTCTCTTTAGATATTTAAAGTTAAACTACAAGAAAATTCCAGTTTACCGACAGAATTTACCGACAGAAATGATTTTGTCACTAAATTTTACAATTACCTACAGAATACCTACAGAATAAAAAATATCATTTTCCCCCAAATTATACCAACAAATTACCGACAGATTTTCAATTACCGACAGATTTTTTGTAGGTATTTACCAACAATTTTAGATTTTGTAGGTAAATATTTTACCTACAATGATTTTACCTACACTTTACAATTTTCTTAACATTTACCTACAGAAAAATAAACTGGTTTTTTCTTGTAGTGTTAGGTCAAATTTAAGAGAGTTTGACCAATAAATCTCTATGCAGATGTTTATTGGCTGGAAACCTAACCTGACCTGTAAATCTCTGAATAGAGATTGAGTCTAAATATGAGTAACAATATCACAAAAGGAATACGTGGTAGAAAATGAATGTTTTTCACATATTGTTATTCTGAGAATAATTTGAAAAATATTGATTATTTTGGCAAAAGAAGGCGGTAATCAAAATTGTCACTTCCAAAAGGTATAAGACTAAAATTGTTAATTTCTAAAAGTTACTAGGGGTAGAATTATTAATTAAACCAAGCATTCTAGGTCATCTTTAAATAAATGAAAAATTGAAACAACCTTGGAGATCATAAATGCAACATTCTAGGTTTTATGGGGCCAAAATTGCATGAGGATAAAACTTATGAGACCAAAATTATGAAAATTCAGAATTTAGGGGATAAAACTTGCTAACTCATATTTTATAGGATCTAAATTGCTAGCCTCTTATAATTATGGGACCAATTTTGCAATTAGTTAAGCCTATAAGTTTAGGCAGAATACATTCGTGACCATAAATGGTTTGGATGGGATGCATGCACATTAAGTACGAATGGTATATATTATTAAAGTTAGGTTTACTATTTTTCGTAGGTCATAATGTTAGTACATATGGGTTTGGAGTTCGGCATGGTAGGTCTAGACTCCCAATAGGATGCCAGACGAGATTTTTGAGAATCACAACTTTAAACCTACTGCATTATATATCGTTATTATATAATTTTTCAATTTAAAAAAAAAAAAAAAGAACTTAAGAACTTATGAATCGTATCCTTCCTATTCAATCGAGTATCTCATTTTTCATCCCATTGAGTTGAGTTTTCAACTTGATATTGAAATTAGTGTAGAAATGAAAATATGTTAATCTGGTTATAAAACAATTTAATGGAGAATTTATAGGATGCCAAATGAGAATATGTTCGATTTAGTATTTGTTTTTGAATTTTTCCATAGAAAACCTAATGAACTGATAATTTATATAGATGATATGTAAGTGTGAGACTACATAAATGATAGTAGTATAGGGTTGAAAACTGAATATATAGGAGTGAGAATTAAGAATATATGACTAAAAAATATTTTTGGTTGAAAATGAGATATTCAATTGATTGAGTTAAACAAACATGATTTATCTTTTTTTTTTTTGACATAAAGAGAACATCCATTACTGAAGCAAATCAATCTGTATAGCAGTACAAATACAGGAAAGACTAGACCTCCATTCTTTGACACCAGACAAAGAATTAGTTGCTCTAGCTAGAACATGAGCAAGATAATTCGTCCTCTTGACAAACAAACCAGAAATATTGGGCAATTCATCTAACAAAGATCTATAATCAGTAATAATTCCACAGAAATACGAATTGTCCTCCAACCCGTCCTTAATGGCCTTGATAACAGTCCATGGATCTGTCTCCACAACAATTGGAGTTGAAATAAAATTCTTTTTGGGCCAACTAAGAGCTTCCTTAATGCTCAGCCCCTCCACAATGGTAGGGTCCATTAGACCCTTCATAGCACCCTGAACAGCTGCAACAGAAAACCCATTTGCATCCCTCACTACACAACAAATCCATGTTTTTGACAATGACAGAAGATTGCCGCGTCCACATTACACTTTAGCAAACCTGCGTCTGGGAACTATCATCTAACCACTCCATCGGAGGAAGCATATTCCAGTTACAAACCTGTGCACCTTGAGCATATTCCCGTTGAAATAGAATGTAACCTGCCGAGTTGAGAATCTGACAGCCTAACTTACTACGCTGATTACAGACTATGTCGTTCTTGTTCTTCCATAACATCCACAATACCATTACAAATAAACACAAGTAATCTCTAGGTATGGAAGACGAGAGTTCAGAGATCCACTCAATAAAAGAATAGCACAACATTGTCTAAAGCTAAATGGTAATAAACTCCAACAACTTTGAGCTAAAGAACATGAGGTAAAAGAATGCAACACCGATTCATTACCATTGTTGCAGGTTGGACAAAAAAGGAGAAACATCTACATATCTCGCAATAAGGTTATCTTTTGTTAGAAGACAATTTAGACAAGCTCGCCACACCAAGATTTTGACTTTAGGAGGAACTTTAAGAGACCACAATTGCTTCTATGCAAAATTTGGTAGCAAATTCTGCTGGGAATCGGAGCTAGAACATAATGTTTTATATCCCTCTTTAACCGTATACAGCCCTTTTTTGTCTCCAATCCATATCCATCTATCTTCTCCATTGCTTTCACTGAGAGGAATATTGAGTATTAACCGTCGATCCCTTTCTTTATATAATTCCAAAATAATATCCTCTTCCCATGCAAATTCTCCTGTCTTCAGTAAATTGCAAACTGAAATATTTGCAAGTTCTTCTAGCAAGGTTGAGGATACAAAAGCATTTGACTCATCGGGTAACCATGGGTCGGATAGAACTTTATTATTCAATCCATTTCCCACACGCCTTCTACACTTTGTTATCACAAAATCCTTTGTTGCATACACACTACGCCAAACATAGCTGGGATTGTAGCCCAATTGAGATTTAAAAAAATTGGAAGACAGGAAATATCTTGCTTTATACACTCTTGCCACCAGGGATTTGATTCTACAATGAATTTCCACACTTGTTTTCCCAATAATGCCAGGTTAAATTTATGTAATATCCTAAAACTTAAACCACCAAGATGTTTTGGAGCACAAATTTTCTTCCACGAGAACCAATTAATACCTCTTGAACTATTGCCATTTCCCCCCACCAAAATGTATTCATCATGACCTCCAAATCATTACATAGCTCATTTGGTAAAAGGAATATACTCATAGCATAAATAGGCACATCCTGAGCAACTGTCTTCAATAAAATCTCTTTACCTAATTTGGATAACAACTTTATTTTCCATCTTTGTAACCTTGACTAGACCTTTTCCTTAATGAAAGAAAAAAATATGTTTCTTGTTCCGCCCAACCAAAGATGGTAATCCAAGATAGTGGCCATGATTTTCTATTTGATTAATATTCAATAACTGACATACCGCATGCCGAACCTCCTCTTTTGTGTTAGTGCTGAAAGAAATGGAAGATTTCTGAAAATTAATAAGTTTTCCCTGGGGCCTTTGAATACTTCTCAAGACAACTTATCAGTCTATTGCATTCCTCCACTTCCGCTCGAAAAAAATGAAAATTGTCATCCGCAAAGAATAAATTTGAAATACTTGGAGCCCCACGAGCAACTTGACAGCCATGAATCAAGCCTCACCTTTCAAACTGATTAATAATAGCTGAGAGACCTTCAACACATAAAATAAAAAGATAAGGAGATAGTGGATCACCCTGTCTAAGCCCACGACTTGGGATAATAAAATCTGATTCGAAATCCCTGTGAATCACCTTATATCTTACAGATGACACACACAACATCATCAAATTAACCCATTGAGTAGAGAAACCCAATTTCAACATCATTAATCTCAAGAATTCCCATTCAATATGGTCATATTCCTTGCTCATATCAATTTTTAGTACCGCAATGTCGTGTTTCCCTTGTCTCTTCCTCTTTAGAAAATGATTAATCTCAAACACAACCATAATATTATCAGCGATAAGTCCACGAGCTACGAAAGAACTTTGAGAATCTGAAATAATATTTGGTAAGAGAACTTTCAATCTATTAGACAAAGACTTCAATATTACTTTATATATAACATTACACAAAGCAATAGGACGCAGGTCTGTAATGACTTCCAGATTACTCTTTTTAGGGATCAAAACTATATGAGTGTCATTGAAACCTTGAGGGAAAGAACACAAATTGAGAAAATGGAGACATGAAGCGACCACCTCTGATCCTGTGATATCCCAAAATCTCTGAAAAAATGCAGGACTCATTCCACCAGGACCTGCAGATTTATCTGGGAACATAGAAACTAATGCTTCTATAATATCCAAAGTAGAAAAAGGTGCTAATAGCTCTATGTTCTGTTCGTCTGTTATCCTTGCCGACACCGATTGAAAAATATCATGCCCTTGACAACCTTCAGCTGTGTAAACATTAGTGAAATACTGGACAATATGGTCTCCTAATCCCGAAAACCAAGAATGCCAATTATTATCTGCACCCTTCAATTTGGAAATGTAATTAGCTCTTTTCCGACTAGAGGCCACTAAGTAAAAATATTTTGTATTTGAGTCACCGCCCTTTAACCAAAATAGCTTAGCTCTTTATTTAATCCTCTTTTTGAGCCAATAGGGATATGTACAGTTTTTGCGTCTTAAGAAACTCTGTCTGCGACTTAGCATCCTTACAACCTCGGAATAACCCCATTAGCCTCTGTAATTCTCCCACTTAATTTAAGCGTCAACAAATTGCCCCATTTATAGAGTTCAGAACCACAATTTTTAATTATATCCATAATAGGCCCATTCGAACCCACTTTCCACCCCATCTGAATAACATATTTACAATCCTTTTTCGCGAATCCAAGCATTTTCAAATCTTAAACTTCTTACCTTCAGAACTCGAAATTAAGGACCTAACTCTAGAAAGGTTGGAGTATGATTAGACATTGTGGCCTCTAAATTCCATAATTTACATTTTGGAAAACTAGCAAGCCAAGTTTGAGAGGCAAGAGCCCTATCCAACCGTTCTTCCACCCAATTACCATTACCACGTCCTCTCTTCCAGGTAAAAGGATAACCATACATACCCAAATCCCTGAGATAACAATCATCCACAGCCTGCTGAAAACTAGAGATCAACCATTGGGGATGTTCAATGACCCCTCTCTCTTTAGAGGGAGAGAGAAGATCGTTAAAATCCCTAATGCAACACTAGGAAAGAGGAAGAATGAAGCTGACGAAGAAGATCTCGCAATTGCCACCAATGAATACGTTCTAGAAATCCGTAGAACCTCGTTAGCCTCCAATCCTCCATGTCTTTTATATGAACTACAACATCTATATGATTGTCAGAAAAACTTTGAAGTTGAGCCATATTTTTATCCCTCCACAGAGGGGCTATACCTTATCCATGTCTAACTTTATCCACAGTAACCAAACCTTCAAAACCCAATTTAACTTGGATGTCCTCAATCTTACTCTTTTGTATCATCGTTTCAAATAAGAAAACAAAAGATGGCTTTTTTTAATTGGACCAAGTCCAATAAATCCTGAACTAACCGTGGGTTGCCAAGTCCACAACAGTTCCAGCTTAGGGTACTCATTTGTCTAGCCAGAGCCCACCTCCTTCAAGTTTTTTGAGTCCAATATTCCCATGCCATCTGAACTCATTATAATATTGGGCCTCGAGCCCACGTATTCTGTTAACCCTTGATATTAAACATTCGCATTTTAGTTCCATTCCTTTTTCACCTTTACTTATTCCCACATCACAATCAGCCAAGTCAAATCTCAAACTGTCTGCTGCCTCAACCTCTACATGCATGATGATAGACAACGGCTTGGAACTGCTCCCAACTTCCACGCATAACCCACGATTACCAGTAGGTGTTTTGTTCTACTTTCTTCCCTCCAAAAAACTAGGTACAAAATCTCCCTTCTCACCACTCTTATCATCTTCCTTCGCCTCCAGGCCGGAAAATTTTTTCGGCATTATTTTTCCTAGCCATTGAGTGCCAAAATTCACCAGTTGTTTTCGATGAGGTTCTTTAAGCCATGTCCCATAGGGACTTTCTTCTGACACCACCGTGGAATTAAAAAGGCGTTCAGCAAATTTATTAGAATGACTAAGTAGACCACAGAACAAAACACAGTGAGGCAGTTATATTTGAAATTGATCCAAGCCCAATCACCCCCATCTTTCTTAGCCTTCATTCTACGTTTGAGCGGGTTACGGACATCAAAATCAATACGAAGATGCATATACATTTTCCATACACCATCAAAGCTATGTTGATCAGAATCCAAATAGGTACCAATATAATTGCCGATATCTCGACCATTACACTTTGACATGAATCCAAGCGGCATATCATAGTCTTGCACCCATAATTACGTATGAAACAGTTCCATCTTTGTTGGTTGTTCACCCACCCGCAGCCGTTTAGTAATCAGAAGAAGGTTATCGAATGTCCAAGGTCCATTGGCTTGTACTCTCGCACCATCCATTTCATGAAAAAATTGAAAGAGAAACAAATTTGGATTTAGATCTTTTATGAATACCCCTTTCATTGGTCTTCAAATAGAAGCAATTGCATTTTTCATTGACAAGAAATTAACATGACGATTCGCAAGAAGTCTTCCAACAAGACACCAACGTAAATCCTGGGCCTGTGGTTCCACCTTACTTTCTTTAATAACAAGACTGTCTTCTTCCTCTTCGTCCAATTGCAAATTGCCATAGAGTTCTTCAATAGATAAATTTTTTTCGGCCATACAAACAAGAAAAAGTCGATGGACAAAAGAATAAAAGATAAATAACAGATTCAAAAAAGACTTATCACACGATAAGACAAAACAGACTTGTCACAAGACAAGAAGACATACTTGATACATGATTTACATATTATAAATATGTAAAAAGTAGTAAAAATCCCATTGAAACAAAAACCATACAAAGCCTTAGTTTGCTAATTTTTTATGTTAAAAGGATAAGTTAATTCAAGAAGATTGTAAAATCTTAATGTATAAAAGTTACTGATTTTTCTCTTTCTTAATGAAAAGTTTGCATATACATTTCTTAATTGATATGTTTTCTAAAAGCCATATGAATAGATTTGAGTCACAATTTTTGAAACATCTAATGTTGTGCTCAATCAATTTTTTAAAGCATCAGTTGCAAATCTTTGACATTTGGAACTCAGAACAAGCTGGAAAATGGGAGTTTTGGCACTTGAAATAGAGAAAATGCCCCACAGAAACAAAATATGATGGTATTGATTGCCAAATTATAAAGAAACTCCATACCATTTCCGGGATTCGAGGCGGTTAGATCCACCCTAAGATATATCTTCAAATGGCCAATCTGTTAGAAGCTCTGTCAAGCCCTATTCAATTCTAATGGAAGGACAAAGAGTGAAGATTTGTATTTTTACTATGTGAAGAAAAATAAGATATGTATTGTCTTTTGTGAAATGTGAAAAGAAGACAACAATCTGAAAGGGATCTAGGGTATTGGTTTTCTCTCTTAGAATTGTTAAGAGGATGAATTGACAAAGATACCCCGATAGAGAAATATTGAACATAGACTGATGGCGGTGCAATTTGGTGCGTTTTTATGTTCAAATTGTAATTGCTTTTTTTTTTTTTTTGCGGTTCAATGTATTGAAAAATTTCAAATTGCGGCTTATTCAATAAAATAATATTAATGGTGTGGTGCAATTTGGTGCGATCGGTTTGGGCAGTTTCAAGATTTTTTTTTTTTATCAGCCCTAATAATACTGTGGGAGCAATGACATCAAGCATGAACTTTCAGCAGCAAGAAAACCACAAGAAAATTGAGTTATAGAAAGAAGAAACAGAACCCTCAAGGACGCAACAAAATCCATGTTGGCTGAAACCAATATGAATTAGAGATATTGGGAAGAAGCCATTAATACTCCTTGTTTTACTCAAATAGATGCATGACTAACAAACATACACGAAAACACCTTATGAAATCTAAGAAGCAGGAAAATGTGTTGTTTCTTATTTTCACATTTTTGGATGCATGTGTTTCACTCATAACAATTGGAAAGAACATCTGAGAACTTTTTAGGGTATGTATGATGAAAGAATATTTATCGGATATTCAGAAACAACAAACATTCAAAGTATTCAATAAAAGAAAAATAATTGTGAAAGAATCTATTAATGTTGTATTTAATTAATCTCCACATCAATTCAAAATTGTATTCCTAAAATATGATAGAAGCAAAAAAAAATACAAAAAACATATTAAGAAGATCACATTAATATCCTATATTCAAGCAATGACAAAGAGAATAATCTTCAAAAGAAATATTAAAAAAATCCTTGAAATAACTAAAGAACTATTCTTCACTCATCAACATCAATCAAGATAACGACTAATATGATAATGACATCACATCAGAACTTATTTAGTGTATTGTCAAGGATTTGAACTTTTGTTGAGTTTGATTAATAGAATATTTTATTTCGTTATTATTCACTTAACACTTTGTATGTCATATTATTTTTCTTTATTTATAAATTGAAATGAAATACTTTGGGGGCTTATTGATGGTTTTTTCAATTAAACCTCATCAATTATGTGCAACACAACTACACAAGTACTTTTTAGTACTTACAAAAAATAAAAGGAGCAAAATGAGCAGAAAGTCACTCCAACATGACCATCTTGATTCACTCATAACTATAACGCAAAAACTTATGTGAGACGATAAAAGTCCGTGAGATCGTGAGACAGTGATACTTTTAGTGTAAAAAGCGATATTTGTCAAAATACACTTAAATTAGTGTATCTAGACCAAGCATCACTTGTTACATTAAAAGTATCATCGTCTCACAGTCTCGCACCATCTCACAAGAGACCTACTGTAACTATAATGATACGTGGTTGTATGATTGAAGAGGGAGGTGGTAGGGAGAGATCAAATGTTAGAGAAAACATTTCAGAGTTGGTCATGAGGGTAGTCGCCGATGGCGATGGCCTAGGCACTCGATTTTGAGGGGACAATCTTGTATAAGCCTTTGTATATAGAGATAATAGCACAATTGTCCTACATTCTACGAAAAAGACATTTTTACGTTCTCAGCTTTTTCAAGACATTTTTACGTCATGCACGTGTTATTCTTTCAAATTTTCGACACTGTTGTTTCAAAGTAGTTTAGAACATGTTATAAGTAATAAAATTTCAGAGAGATATAATTTCTGTCACCATAAAATAATAATTTTATAATCGAAATCTTATAAACAACCAAAAAATATATACATATACAACACATATTAAATCAAAACACATTGAAAACTATATAGAAACAATGAATAAATAGAAACAATACAATTTAATTTTTATCTAATGCATTAAAAACATCGAAAAAATATGAAATTAACTAAGAAAACAACGCATAACAACATTGAAAACAAATATAGAAACAACAAAAACAATATAGAAAACAACACATGATCAAAAAGAGCATAAAAATAGGTAAAAGTTGCATTGAAACATCGGGAAAAAAAAATAAAACCAACCAAGAAACAACATTACAACATTGAAAACTATATATAAATAATTGAGAAACAACACAAACAATGTAAAAAACAACACATGATCAAAAAAATAGTAAAAATAGGTAAAAGATGGATCGAAAAATAAAAAACAACATGAAAACAACCGAGAAACAACATAACAACATTGAAAATAATATGAAAACAACCGAAAAATAATAGAAACAATATAGAAAATAACATAGGAACAAAAAGAATGTAAAAATAGATAAAAGTTGCATTGAAACATCAAAATAACAAAAATACAACGTAGAAATAAGCAAGAAACAATATAGAAAACAACAAATGAACAAAAAATAGCGAAAAAATAGGTAAAAGAGTACAATTGTCCAAAAAAAAGTGAAGATCGTAAAACGATGTCTTTCTTCCCAGAAATAGAGGTGATCACGGTGCAGTTTTGCAGTTTTTTGAGTAATAATAAACTGAATTGCTATATACGGTTCGATTAAGTAATATTTTTGAATCGTGGTTTTATGAAGTAAAACCGAAGGTGTGGTTTGAAGCGGTGGTGGACGGTAGCGGGCGGTTTTATGGTTTTAATTAACAAAAATATTATGTAATTGACTAATTAATATAATTTTGTTATAATCTTTTAAAGAAAAAACCAAAGAAAAAAATTGAAAAGTGATTTTTTTTAAACAATGTGTATTTTTGCTAATAAAATGCACATTGCAATATCTTTTATTTCAGTTACATTCAATATGTAATGCAATGTAATGTTGTGTAACAACATTAAAAGAATGTAAAATGCATTATATTTAGTATACAAATTGTGCATCTAATTATATCATTCATAAAAGTAGTTCTTAATATATTTTTTATCTAACTATTTAATTAAAGACTAAAGAACAATATTTTATTTTAACCTAAATTATAGATGTGCGGTGCGGTTTTGGCGGTTTTCCAAAATCTAAAACCATAACCGCACCAACAAGGCGGTGCGATTTGTATCTAATATTTTAATAAATCACGGTTTTGGTCATTAATTATTATGAACGGTGCAGTTGGGTGCGGTTCGGGCGGTTTTTTAAAATGTATGATCATCCCTACCCAGAAAGATGATATTTCCGAGAATTGCTCTTGTATATAGGGCACATATTTGACTAAGTTGTTTTCATAGTGTCCCTCAAAATATAAAAATGCCAATGAACTTTTGCTTTCAAATTTGTATTAAGAAAAATTAATCTAACTTCTATTGTTGTTTACTTCAGAATCCATTTTCACTCAGAAACTAAATTTATTTTTTACAATTGAAAAGAGGTATATGAAATAATATATGTTTATTTTTAAGTTCTTAATTTTTTTAATAAATTTTTAAAAAAATATGAAATTAACTAAGAAACCAGCATAACAACATTGAAAACAAATATAGAAACAACAAAAACAATATAGAAAACAACACATGATCAAAAAGAGCATAAAAATAAGTAAAAATTGCACTGAAACATCGAAAAAAAAAATGAAACCAACCAAGAAACAACATAACAACATTGAAAACAATATATAAATAATTGAGAAACAACACAAACATGTAGAAAACAACACATGATCAAAAAACAGTAAAAATAGGTAAAAGATGGATTGAAACATCGAAAACAACCGAGAAACAACATAACAACTTTGAAAATAATATGAAAACAACCCAAATATATAGAAACAATATAGAAAACAACATATGAACAAAAAGAATGTAAAAATAGATAAAAGTTACATTGAAGCATTAAAACAACAAAAATACAACATAGAAACAATATAGAAAACAACAAATGAACAAAAAATAGCGTAAAAATAGGTAAAAGGGCACAATTGTCCAAAAAAAATGAAGATCGTAAAACGATGTCTTTCTTCCCAGAAATAGAGGTGATCACAGTGCGATTTTGCAGTTTTTTCAGTAATTATAAACTTAATTGCTATATGCGGTTCGATTAAATAATATTTTTGAATCGTGATTTTATGAAGTAAAACCGAAGGTGCGATTCGAAGCGGTGGCGGACGGTAGCGGGTGGTTTTGCGGTTTTAATTAACAAAAATATTATGTAATTGACAAATTAAATATAATTTTGTTATGATCTTTTAAAGAAAAAGCCAAAGAAAAATATTATAATTGAAAATTGATTTTTTTAAACAAGGTGTATTTTTGCTAATAAAATGTACATTGCAATATCTTTTATTTCAGTTACATTCAATATGTAATGCAATGTAATGTTGTGTAACAACATTAAAAGAATGTAAAATGCATTGTATTTAGTATACAAATTGTGAATCTAATTATATCCTTCATAAAATTAGTTCTTAAAATATTTTTTATCTAACTATTTAACTAAAGACTAAAGAACAATATTTTATTTTACCCTAAATTATATATGTGCGGTGCGGTGCGGTTTTGGCAGTTTTCCAAAATCTAAAACCATAACCGCACCAACAAAATGGTGCGATTTGTATCTAATATTTTAAATCGTTGTTTTGGTCATAAATTATTATGAACGGTGCTACTGGGTGCGGTTCGGGAGGTTTTTTAAAATGTATGATCATCCCTACCCAGAAAGATGATATTTCTGAGAATTTCTCTTGTATATAGGGCACATATTTGACTATGCTATTTTCATAGGGTCCCTCTAAAATAAAAATACCAATGAACTTTTGCTTTCAAATTTGTATTAAGAAAAATTAATCTAACTTCTATTGTTGTTTCTTTCAGAATCCATTTTCACTCAGAAACTAAATTTATTTTTTACAATTGAAAAGAGGTATATGAAATAATATATGTTTATTTTTAAGTTCTTAATTTTTTTTAATAAATTTTTTTAAAAAATATGAAATTAACTAAGAAACCAGCATAACAACATTGAAAACAAATATAGAAACAAAAAAAACAATATAGAAAACAACACATGATCAAAAAGAGCATAAAAATAAGTAAAAGAAACAACATAACAACATTGAAAACAATATATAAATAATTGAGAAACAACATAAACAATGTAGAAAATAACACATGATCAAAAAATAGTAAAAATAGGTAAAAGATGGTATGAAACATCGAAAACAACCGAGAAACAACATATAAAATTGAAAATAATATGAAAACAACCCAAAAACATAGAAACAATATAGAAAAAAACATAGGAACAAAAAGAATGTAAAAATAGATAAAAGTTGCATTGAAACATCAAAACAACAAAAATACAACATAGAAACGATATAGAAAACAACAAATGAACAAAAAATAGCGAAAAAATAGGTAAAAGAGTACAATTGTCCAAAAAAAAGTGAAGATCGTAAAACGATGTCTTTCTTCCCAGAAATAGGGGTGATCACGATGCAGTTTTGCAGTTTTTTCAGTAATTATAAACCGAATTGCTATATGCGGTTCGATTAAATAATATTTTTGAATCGTGGTTTTATGAAGTAAAACCGAAGGTACGGTTCGAAGTGGTGGCAGACGGTAGCGGGTGGTTTTGCGGTTTTAATTAACAAAAATATTATGTAATTGACAAATTAAATATAATTTTATTATGATCTTTTAAAGAAAAAGCCAAAGAAAAATATTATAATTGAAAAGTGATTTTTTTAAACAAGGTGTATTTTTGCTAATAAAATGTACATTGCAATATCTTTTATTTCAGTTACATTCAATATGTAATGCAATGTAATGTTGTGTAACAACATTAAAAGAATGTAAAATGCATTATATTTAGTATACAAATTGTGAATCTAATTATATCCTTCATAAAATTAGTTCTTAAAATATTTTTTATCTAACTATTTAACTAAAGACTAAAGAACAATATTTTATTTTATCCTAAATTATACATGTGCGGTGCGGTGCGGTTTTGGCAGTTTTCCAAAATCTATAACCATAACCGCACCAACAAAACAGTGCGATTTGTATCTAATATTTTAATAAATCGCAGTTTTGGTCATAAATTATTATGAACGGTGCAATTGGGTGCGGTTCGGGCGATTTTTTAAAATGTATGATCATCCCTACCCAAAAAGATGATATTTCTGAGAATTGCTCTTGTATATAGGGCACATATTTGACTAAGTTATTTTCATAGTGTCCCTCAAAATATAAAAATGCCAATGAACTTTTGCTTTCAAATTTGTATTAAGAAAAATTAATCTAACTTCTATTATTGTTTACTTCTGAATCCGTTTTCACTCAGAAACTAAATTTATTTTTTACAATTGAAAAGAGGTATATGAAATAATATATGTTTATTTTTAAGTTCTTAATTTTTTTTAATAAATATTTTACAAAAATATGAAATTAACTAAGAAACCTGCATAACAACATTGAAAACAAATATAGAAACAACAAAAACAATATAGAAAACAATACATGATCAAAAAGAGCATAAAAATAGATAAAAGTTGCATTGAAACATTGGGAAAAAAAATGAAACCAACCAAGAAACAACATAACAACATTGAAAATAATATATAAATAATTGAGAAACAACACAAACAATGTAGAAAACAACACATGATCAAAAAACAGTAAAAATAGGTAAAAGATGGATTGAAACATCGAAAACAACAGTGAAACAACATAACAACGTTGAAAATAATATGAAAACAACCTAAAAACATAGAAACAATATAGAAAACAACATAGGAACAAAAAGAATGTAAAAATAGATAAAAGTTGCATTGAAACATCAAAACAACAAAAATACAACATAGAAACAACATAGAAAACAACAAATGAACAAAAAATAGCGAAAAAATAGGTAAAAGAGTACAATTGTCCAAAAAAAGTGAAGATCGTAAAACGATGTCTTTCTTCCCAGAAATAGGGGTGATCACGGTGCGGTTTTGCAGTTTTTTCAGTAATTATAAACTGAATTGCTATATGCGGTTCGGTTAAATAATATTTTAAAATCGTGGTTTTATGAAGTAAAACCGAAGGTGCGATTCGAAGCGGTGGCGGACGGTAGCGGGTGGTTTTGCGGTTTTAATTAACAAAAATATTATGTAATTGACAAATTAATATAATTTTGTTATGATCTTTTAAAGAAAAAGCCAAAGAAAAATATTATAATTGAAAAATGATTTTTTTAAACATGGTGTATTTTTGCAATAAAATGTACATTGCAATATCTTTTATTTCAGTTACATTCAATATGTAATGCAATGTAATGTTGTGTAACAACATTAAAAGAATGTAAAATGCATTATATTTAGTATACAAATTGTGAATCTAATTATATCCTTCATAAAATCAGTTCTTAATATATTTTTTGTCTAACTATTTAACTAAAGACTAAAGAACAATATTTTATTTTACCCTAAATTATAGATGTGCGGTGCGGTGCGGTTTTGGCAGTTTTCCAAAATCTAAAACCATAACCGCACCAACAAAGCGGTGCGATTTGTATTTAATATTTTAAATCGCGGTTTTGATCTTAAATTATTATGAACGGTGCGACTCGATGCGGTTCGGGCGGTTTTTTAAAATGTATGATCATCCCTACCCAGAAAGATGATATTTCTGAGAATTTCTCTTGTATATAGGGCACATATTTTACTATGTTATTTTCGTAGGGTTCTCTAAAATAAAAATACCAATGAACTTTTGCTTTCAAATTTGTATTAAGAAAAATTAATCTAACTTCTATTGTTGTTTCCTTCAGAATCCATTTTCACTCAGAAACTAAATTTATTTTTTAAAATTAAAAAGAGGTATATGAAATAATATATGTTTATTTTTAAGTACTTAATTTGTTTTTAATAAAAATTTTAAGTTGTTATTAAATTACATCTAAAGTACATGTATATAAAATATTTATTTCTGTTTTATATATAGGCCCCTTTTTTCCTTTGGGCGAAAAAGTTAGTGCCGGCCTGAAACGACAGGTATAACATCTTTTTGATTCATCACAACTTGGAAGAAGAGTTAGAAAGAGCATGATTAAGCAACTCCCGCCGCAAGATCTTCCCTGCTGGAGATTTTGGGATTGAGTTAACAAATGCAACACGCCGGATCTTTTTATAAGGAGCAACCTGCAATATATATGACACAAACACACTTTAACCATGAAACAGAATGAAAAACAGTAAAAACAAATTTAAGAAGACAAATATTTTATTATGAAACAAGGCATCAACGTATAATTATGTGACTGCTGGTTTAGCAGAGCAAACAATGATCATGCAGTTTTTTGTTTGGAAGAAAAAAGCATCTTGGAGAAATGAAATATACCAATGTACGAAAGTTTCATGTTTCGTAATTAACGAAATGTGGTATTTCCAGAAGACAGTATCGTGTCACAATAATTTTTTTAACATATGCCACAGTGATGCATCAGTCCTTATCATATATATAAATCAAGCTAAATGTCAGAACCGTTGAAAATGAAAACCCAGCAAGCACATTAACAAGAATAAAGTGAACAAGCAACAAGCTAGAAATGTTTGCTGAGAGAAATAAAAGCTTATGCAATAATTTTTCACATGCCTGTTTTGCAATGGAATCCATTATTTGAGTTGCAGAAATGGTGTATCCAGGTTTTCTCACAACATAGGCCATGGCAATCTGACCTGCTTCTTCATCAGGATATCTGCTCTTTGTTGCAAAACACTAAATCACATACAGATAGGAATTGCCAAGAAGAGATAACAAACCAACAAAACTTGTAAAGTAAAACAAATTCTACCAGAGAGAACTAAGTAGTCTAATAATCTAATCGGTTTAAATGAGTACATGCATTAAATAAACTATAAAAATCAATGCCTTTTATATCCATACGATATTTGTGTAGAGTGGGATTACTTTATCAAAAAATATCAAACAATAAACAAGTAACATAGAATCCAATTAGAAGAATGCTTACGGAATCACTGCTGCGTCAGCAATTTCAGGCATTGACTGAAGTAAATGTTCCAGCTCAGCTGGAGGAACCTGCAATGTCTCTCATTTCTCTGTTAGAGATAACATGCCAATACAGAGAATGAAATACAGTACTCCATTATTAATGCAGAGATCACCTGATATCCCTTGTACTTAATCAATTCTTTCAACCTATCAACAATGAAGAGAAACCCGTCTGAGTCGAAATAACAGAGATCTCCCGTCTTTAGCCACCCTTCTGAATCCAATGTTGCAGCTGTTGCTGCATCATCTCCAGCATAACCTGTCACAGTCGCACAATTATTTACTCGTCAAACTAAGATATCACAGAGGTAATTTGGAAGGCCAAGTGTAATGACAGTTAAAGATGAATATATGAATGGAAATTGTTGTATTATGAGCTAGGTCCAGCAATCTCCTTAAGGGATTCGATGTCGATTTGCGGCTGTGACGGCCCAACATGCCGAGGTTTCACGAGATGCATACAACTACTATGACTTGCAACCACTGATTAACAAATCAATTCCATTAGTTGGATCACCTTTCATAATTGCAGGCCCCCGTAACCATAGTTCTCCACGTTTTCCGGGAGGTAAGGACTCTCCACTCTCGGGATCGACTATCTTGGCTTCCATGTTCTCACACAGGCGGCCAACAGATCCATATCGCTTGACCTCCTCAGGGCCTACTGCTGTCGCCACCCCTCCTGCACTCTCAGTCAAACCATACCCCTAACAAAATCACTAAATTAGTATTACACACACAATAGTAAATTGCATTCTCATGTAAGGAAAAGAACAAAAACAGTCCTTTCAAGCATTAGAACACAAACTTATTAATGGAACTCTTTTTTCTCCTCATAATTCATAAAAATATATACTTAGGTTCATGACATGGACATTATTTCAATTATTTAATAATATATGGGTCCACTTCCAAAATCGTTCATTACAATTATCTGCAAAATATGCAGTTACACTTATGTTGTAAGAACATTCACAATCAAATAGCATTATAGTGCACATTATGTCACAGCAGAGCGATAGAGGGTCATTATTTCAGGGTACATAGCATTTGTTTCCATCCAAAATAGTGTAGATTTATATAGTTTTACTTTTTGTACGATAATGCAGAAACTTAATACAATATACTTGTCCAGAGGATATTAATAAATTAAAAAACCGTTTCTTTTATACCTACCTAATCTGAAATCAGATTCAATCAAATTTGGGAAATATTTCAAGAATTGGATCTTTTATCAATAAGCAAATTTTAAAAGATAAAAATTCCATGACAGTTTGATTCTCTATAAATATTTAGTGATTAAAGGAAAATTTGTGATTCTGCTCAATGGGTAGTAGGCTCCTACAGTACTGCCGTCTCATCCTCCCTAAATTAAATGATAACAAAGCAAGAAATGTCCGGTCACATTCCACGATCCCAGAAAACCAAAATACTTTGACTTTCGTTCTAAAAAAAAAAAATACTTTGACTTTAAATAAAAAAATAGTAAAAAACTTTGACTACAAAGTAAAACAGCAAAATAAATTGCACAACTACCTTTGAAGAAAGAAAGAAAGAAAGAAAGAAAATGACACGTGGGATTATACCGCGGGGCCCCAATTGTTTTGTACCTGATAAATCTCCACATGAGGGAATTTAACCCTGAACCGCTCGGAAACCTCCTTCCCCAGCGGCGCTCCGCCAGATCCCAGCGACTGTAGTGAGCTCAAGTCATACTTGGACACCAAATCGGACTTTTCCATCGCCACCACGAGTGGTGGCGCTACCGGGATATACGCCACTTTGTACTTCTCCACAGCCTCGAGCATTTTCAATAAATCAAATTTCCCCATCAACACCAAGCTCTCCCCCATAGCCGCCGCCCTTATCAGCATAAAGAAACCAAAAACATGAAATAACGGCAAGGTGAAAAGAGATACTGCGTGGACATCCGCCGCTGCTTTATCAATATCATTCGAGTACTTGCTGTGATAAAACCCTGCAATCACAGCTATAAAGTTGCGGTGAGTTAGCTCCACGCCTTTCACTTTCCCCGTGGTGCCGGAAGAATAGAGGATCGCGGCGGTGTCCGATTGATTCACGAGTACGGCGTCGTCTGTGCTGCTAGAAACTCTAGATTGAAGCATGGAGAGGAACTGCGGGGAATCGAGAAGAACAACTGGGAGATTTTTCGGGAGTTTGTGCGCAAAAGCTGAAGTGGAAAAGGCGATGGCGGGTTTACTGAGTTGGATTTGGTGGACTAACTCGGATGGAGTTGACAATGGATTTGACGGAGAGACAGCGACGCCGAGGGAGAGGAGGGAGAAGTAGAGGACTGGAATGTGGAGGGAAGGCGGAGACAGGATGAAAGCGACGTCGTTTTTGGAGAGACAAGGGTAGTGGATGGATTTAAGTGAGGATGCGAGGGAATTCACTTGCTGGAGAAAGTTGGAGTAGGTTAGGCGGTATCCAGTGGCGGCGTCGATGAGGAAGTTGGTGGTGGAGAGGGCGGAGGAGGTGGGGGTAGTTGGGGAGTGGAGGAGGGAGAGGGCATATGAAACAATGGAGTGGGGCTGGGAGAGCGGAGGGAGAGGGACGGGTGGCCGGAGACTATGGTAAATTTTAGTTTGTGAGCAGTAGCCATTTCTGGGGTCGATGCTCGTGTTGTTTTGTGCTGATTGAATTTCCGCCATGGAAATGGAACTTCTCGATCTGCTGATAATGGAGAATAGGGTGGGCTGGTCTTTGTAGTTCTAATGTCCACACAAATTAAAAAATTTACACATTTATGTTGCTTCTTTCTTTCAGAGTTTAGTCGACATGAATTGGCTTGTTGCACTCGTAGTCTCATGTCTACATTTAATGGTTCCATATGAAGCAAAATCTTGCATATATAGTCCTACCGATAGTTTTTTAACACCAACAACTGCCATCTCCGTTAAATGGTCAATTTAGAGGGAAAAATTATGTCAGCCTTGTTTTTTGATTTTGCTCTAAAATCTTGAGAATAAAAATGAGTTCTTCCGCCTCTAATTATCTATGAGGCAAAAATAAGTCTAAAAATTATTTCATAAATTTATCGATTAGAAATTAATATCTGGATACATGGACATAAATCTGAAAAATATTTTAAGAATTTAAAATTCAACAATTAAAATATAAATATACGAAAATCAATCTATGAAATGCAAAAATAAAGTACAAATAACATAAATTTAACAAAATACTGAATTAATTCTAAAAATTTGAAATAATATTTAAAATATTATTTCATATATCTAAAAATTATTGAATAAATTTTTAAATTTAATTATATATAAATTTTTGATTTATTTAACTATTTTTCAAATTTTTGTTTGTAAATTTAAAATCATTTTAATAAAATTTAAAAAAAATTCAAAATAAATTTTAGATTACTAAATAAGGTTTAGATATTATTTTGGTAATATTTGGATTTACTCAAATAATTTTCAGAATCTATTCAATAATTTTAATTAGTTATTTTTAGATTTATTAAATAAACTTTGCAATTTCATATTTTAATTTCCCAGACTTATTTTTGTATATTAAAATTTATTATTGTTAATTTCTAAATTCTTGAAATAATTATCAAATAAATTTTCAATTATTTTTATTTGAATTGTTAATTTATGTATTTGTAAAATATTTTTTTAGACATTTTTAAGCACATAAATGATTATTTTCACCATAAAAACAATTCGCCCAACTGTTCTTTTCCATTGCGGTAATTTCTTCAAATTTCAACTCTTGTGGGACTTTGAATGCTAACAAAATAAACTGAGGGACTGAGAATACAAAGTATGGGACTACGGGTGCAACATGCCAATTCCTGTGGGACCAACGATGCAATTTTCTCAAAATAAAATACAGGGTTTGATTAACGACTAACGAGCACGTGAGATGCACGTGTAATACTCCGTTAGTTTTTTGACGGTCAAGGGATTACATTTGCATCTTTTGACTCTTGTGGGACTTTGAGAATGCAAAGTATGAGACTACGGGTGCAACAGGCCAATTCATGTGGGACTAACGATGCAATTTTCTCTTCTTTATATTTTATTTTTGTTTTTGTTTTTATTTCTTTTCCTTTTTAATGAATCAAGCTTCTTAAATACGAAGTATTTACTTTAGGATCTTTATCATCAATATTTAATGCTATCTTTCATCATCTACTTTATTATTATCTTGGTTTAATTAGAAAATTATTAATCACTCTATTTTATTCTTTTAATTATTGATTGTATCTTAAAATTTTCAAGGGAGAATGATACAAATTGGTCCTAAAACTTGGACTTTATATAAAATTGGTCCACTAATATGCTAGGAAGCACGAACACTTCTCTGAGGATGACATACCTATATCGGATACGTATCTAATACGATATTGTATTCGATACTTCACGAATACTCCATGGATACATCTACATATGGAAAGAGATCGAATTTAATCAATTACTCTTATTTTTAGCATTTTTTTGTGTCTATGTGAGTTATCAAATTTTTGATTTGAGTACTTATAAAATTTTAGTTTTTTTATACTTGAAACATTGTATTTTTACTTATACTTAGTACGTCGAAAAATGGTCAATACGTTTTGCGCTCAAATATTAATGCTGGATAGTTACAAATATAAAATTTCCATCACTAAATATAAAAATATTCATGACAATGAAGGATTCAAAGTCCATCGGTATATATTTTTTTATAATTTTAATTTAGTAATCGGCGGAATAATCCATTGGTAAGTTGAAATTTTTCAAAAATTTTAACACATCATTACGTCCGTAAAACCGTCAAAAAACAATATTGTTTTGCTCTTCACATAATAAAAATAATTTAATAATTTTTGAAAATTTCCAAAATTACTGACGAATATTTATCCGTTCGTAAATATTACCTTTTAAAAAAATAAAATTACATTTACCGATGGGTCACTATTCGTCGGAAAAAATGTTGCTCTTCATGAAATAAATAAAAATTAAAATTTTTAAATTTTTTTTATAAAATTATCGATGGATATTTATCCATCGGTATATAACACCTTTCAAAAAAAATAAAAATTTAAAATTACACTTACCAACGGATCATAGTCCGTCGGTAATAAATCTCAAAATGACGCAGTTTTGTTCTTCACGGAATAATCTTTTTTTACAATTTTTGAAATTCTTTATTATTATCGGCAGATATATATATTCGTTGGTAAATAATACGTTTTCAAAAAAAAACTAAAATTGAAATTAAAATTGCAATTTAACGATGTTAGATTTATGGGCCCAAGCGCTCATTTTCTTTCCCTCTCCTTTTTTTTCCTCTTTTTCATCCCCCTGCCATCAGAAAATTTGGAAAAATACCACTTTAAGAGCAATTATTTTAAAAATGCCACCCAACCTAAATCCTTCTAATTACACTACCCGCGCCGCTATGAAAAAGACCAACATATATCTTTGTTCAAAATTTCTGACCAAACATTGTTCCATCCCCAGATCCACTGCAATAGAACAAGGTTTGAACTTGACTGCTATTCCTTTCAAGCCAAATCCAAGAGACCTCTTTCCCTTGTTCGTGATTTTCTAACTGCAAGCGTATGGTGTCAAGTTTTAGTATAGGATAAAGAGTGGGGTTATCGTCTCCACATATATTTATATCAAATTTAGACTAAGTACTATAATTATAGTAGCTTAATTCTATCTAGATAATCGAATGAAGATGGTTTTGATTAAACTAAAAATTAATCCTAAAATTAAACGTTTGGTGCATGTAAATTCTAGAGGGTTGATTCACCTAATTTTTTCCTATGTTATCAATCCAGTTTATTAATCACATGTTGCCAATCTATAAGCCCAATATTCCTACGTACAGTTATCACTTCTTGTCTCGAGTGCCAAGTGATTCTAGGTCTTAGTCTTGATTTCAACCTCTATAAAAATCATAAATTAAACCCTATTATGATCAATGAATATTCGTTCATGGACTTTGAAAAATTCATAAGCTTCTCAGTTGTTTGAAACCCTAAGATATGTTATTCTATGACAAAGTATTCAATTACCTCTCTCGAGTGTGAAATCAAATACGCCAAACCATCTAAACTATTGATCATATAATTCAGATACAATCAATCTAAATGGCATAAATATATTTAATTATAACAAGCAAATCAATAAGCTGAAATATCAAAACATAGGTTTAAACGTCGGTTACATCAATCCCCTAGAAAATAAGTTTTAGCTCATGATGGATATACAAAAACTCATGAAAAAGTAATCATGCATATCGATGGTTCAACAAAGATAACGGAAAATAAATTCAAAAGATCAAGGAAAGAATCCTCTCTGTTTCTAGAAGATAGATGCTTTTGATTCACGTCCCGAACTCTTTCTCCGTGTTTCTAGTCGTCCCTTGTGCTTGATAAAATGTCCAACCCTTAAATCGTATGTCCCTTCTCCTATTTATACACCAAAATTTGTCGAAAACCTGGTCAAAAATGGTTCTCATATTCAGCCCTTCATCGCGTGTTGCATCGCTACCATCGAGCGCCATAGCGCACATCGCTCAGCGTGCTGTCAGATTTGAGACCCCAGCACTGCGGCGCGGGGTAGCAGGCACTGCAGCCGCCCATACTGCTTTAAGTCTTCTCACGTTTTTCCTTCGTCCAAATGTGATTTATTCTTTCCAAACACATTTTTGATCGTTTTGTATCGCCCTCGGCTACCATATGTTAGTCCAGGTCGTGGCTACGAAATTCTAGAGGGAGAGGTTGAATTATTCAAGAAATTCTCACCGCAAGCGTATGGTGTCAAGTTTTAGTATAGATTAAGAAGTGGGATTATCGTCTCCACAAGGATTGATATAAATTTTTAAACTAAGTACTGTAATTATAATAACTTAACTCTATCTAGATAATAAAAAAAATGGTTTTGACTAAATTAAAAATAATCCTAAAATTAAGCTAACAAATTCGTTCAGACAATTTCTTAAACACTTAGCGGATATAAATTCTAGAGAGTTGAGTCACCTAGTTTTCACTATGTTATCAATCCAGTTTATTAATCACACATTATTAATATATAAGCCCAATATTCCTATTATTTATCACTTCCTCTCTCGAGTGCCAAGTGATTCTAGGTTTCAATCCTGATTTCAATATCTTTATAAAAATTGTAAATTAAACCTTAATCTGCTCAATGAATATTTTGTCCCAGACTTCGAAAGATTTATAAGCTTCTCACTTCTATGAAACTCTAAGTTATGCTATTCAATGGCCAAGCGTTCAATTAGCTCTCTCGAGTGTAAAATCAAACACACCAAATAATCTAAACTATTGATCAGACAATTCAGATGCAATCAATCCAAATAGCATAAATAGATTTAATAACATGCGAATCAATAAACTGAAATATCAAAACATAGGTTCAAACGTTGGTTACATCAACCCCCTAGAAAATAAAGTTTCGCTCATGATAGATGTACAAAAACTCATGAACAAGTAGTTATACATCTCAAAGGTTCAACAAAGATAGTGGAAAAATAAATTCAGAAGATCAAGGAAAGAATCCTTTCTGTTTCCAGAAGATAGATACTTTCGAATTTCGTCCCGAACTCTTTCTCTGTGTTCCAAGTCGTCCCTTATGCTCGATAGAATGTCCAACCTTATTCCGTACGGCCCTTGTTGTATTTATATCCAAAAATCCGCCCAAAACCCTAAAAAAATAAGTTTCCAGAATTTGCCCGTAGCCGCGCATTGCGACGCTCCAACAGAGGCGCTGCAACGCTCTCCACTGCATTCGCTGCCTTGATTTGACCCCCCGCGCTGCTGCGTAGGGATAGGAGCGCTGCAACGCTCCTTCCTGTTTCAGCTTTTTTCTTCTTTTCTCCTCTTCAAATGCGATTTCTTCGTCCCAAACATGTTTTTCATCGTTTTGCATGACCCTTGGCTACCATTACCTGTATTGACTCCCTAACGACACCTAATGGAATAAAATAGACTCAAACTAATCTAAACACCCAAAAACAATGCAAAGTCCTAGTCTGGAATATCTGATTCATTGGTATAAAACTAACTTAATAAATACCCCCAAACTTAGACTATTGCTTGTCCTCAAGAAATTTTACTGACTCTTGAAAAACAAAAGACACTAATCAAACAAAAATATGAACTACTAACTTAAACAAACCAACTGCAAAACTTCACAACCAAGTGAATTTACTTCATAATTCGTTTCACTATCAATCAAGCATGTATTTTAACAATGTGATCTCATGAGTGTGGCATGTTATTCTTAAGTGCATTTTCATCATCCGGATAAATTCATGCAATCAAATGTTTTCAAAATGATCCAATATGCGCTTTATGAGCTTTCGTACCCGCAAATTTTTCTTCTTCTTCATATTTTTATAGAAACCCTCGAAGTTAATCTTTTACATACTTTCTACATGGGGTTTTAATATTTTCAACTCTCGGTCAACTTCACGCAATTCATTCACCCTTTTTATCATACCCATCCTCAACCTTCAACTTCTTTTTATAAATTGTGTATATGAGTGAGGGGTAGTTTGGATCTTTCTCATGTAGGCTTCGGGAATTGGATTGGTTGCCAAAGAAACGGGTTTAAAAGTCTCAAAAGGGGACACAGGGGTAATACATAAACATAAAGGTAGGCATTTATAGACTCTAGTTGTTCAAAGATTGCTTAAATCACTTATTTAATGGTACTTCACCTAGGATTTCGCCTCGACTAGTGTTCAAAGAAGTTATAGAATCCAGTGGGATCACTCGGTCAACAATTAATCACATAAACCATCTTCAAATAAATCAGCAGAGTCAATCAAATGGATGGAATAAAAGTGAAGTAAAAACAGGATCACAGATTTTGTCAGTTTAACTCATATTCAATAAATTCACTTAGGCATGCATTTCTACAAATACACATATGACTCGACTCAAAACTCTTTTTTCGTTTATTTTTTTAACAATACATGACTCTAACGAACTAATACAAACTACGCCCCAAAACTTATAACGAATATTGTCCCCAAAGGAGATGTGAGAAAGATGACTTTCCTGGTAGCTGAGGAGCTAGGACTCCTCATCGGAATCGTGTGGTGACATCTCCTCAATGTGCCCCCGCTACAGCATCGAGTATCATTCATGTATGCCCATTCAGACCATTGTAAAAGTATTGAACCCTCTGCCATTATGCATAACCGTGTTGTGGACATCTCCTCAATAGATCCTTAAATTGCTCCCAAGCTTCATACAATGGCTCAAAATCAATCTGTTGGAACTGGCTATATCAATTTTCAGTTGGAGTGTCTTACTAGGAGGGAAAAATTTCTCCACGGAATTTTGAGTCAGATCATCCCAGCTTGTGATACTCCCATGTGTAAACGTTTGTAGCCACTGTATGGATTTATCCCGGAGTGAGAACGGGAATAGCCTTAGTCGGATAACCTCAACAAATACACCATTCATCTTGATGGTGTTGCGTATTTCCAAGAATGTAGCTAAGTGCGCATTAGGATCATCCACGGGACTTTCCCCAAACTGATTCTGTTGAACCATGCTTATAAGGGCCGGCTTCAATTGGAAATTGTTTGCATTAATAGGCTGGCGCACAATTCCGGAATAGTTCTGATTCATAGTTGGCCGGAAATAATCCCAAATTACCATTTCGTGTCCCTTTGGCTGCGGTGGCACAATTGGAACAAGGTGCTCATTATTCTCATTTCATCTATTGCCTTCCATTGTTGGATTTTCTGCTCATCTTGTTGCTCTGATTACTCGAAGTGTCCTTTCGATCTCTAGAACAAAAGAAAACAAGTTAGTATCTTTAGATCGTCGAAGAAACAGACAACTTAATGAACAATAAAGAATTAGTTTTACCTAAACTATTCTAGATTAGGATTAAGACTACTTAGTAACAGTATTAGCACAAAATAAGATCAATCAATCCCTAGCAATGGCGCCAAAAACTTGTTCGAGAAATTCTCACTACAAGCGTACGGTGTCAAGTTTTAGTATAGATTAAAATTTTAAACTAAGTACTGTAATTATAATAGCTTAACTCTATCTAGATAATCAAAAAGAAATGGTTTTAATTAAACTAAAAATAATTTTAAAATTAAGCTAACAAATTCGTTTAGACAATTTCTCAAACACTAAGCGGATATGAATTCCAGAGGGTTGATTCACCTAGTTTTCCCCTATGTTATCAATCCAGTTTATTAATCACACGTTATTAATCTCTAAACCTCAATATTCCTACCGTTTATCACTTCCTCTCTCGGAGGCCAAGTGATTCTAGGTTTCAATCATGATTTTAATATCTCTATAAAAATCATAAATTAAACCCTAATGTGCTCAATGAATATTCTGTCATGGACTTTGAAAGATTCATAAACTTATCAGTTCTATAAAATCCTGAGTTATGCTATTCTATGGCCAAGCGTTCAATTACCCCTCTCGAGTGTGAAATCAAACACGCCACACAATCTAAAATATTGATCAGATAATTCAGATGCAATCAATCCATACAACACAAATAGATTTAATAACGTGCGAATCGATAAACTGAAATATTAAAACATAGGTTCAAACGTTGGTTACATCAATCCCCTAGAAAATAAAGTTTAGTTCATGATGGATGTACAAAAGCTCATGAACAAGTAGTTGTAAATCTCAAAGGTTCAACAAAGATAGTGGAAAAATAAATTTAGAAGATCAAGGGAAGAATCCTCTCTTTTTCCAGAAGATAGATACCTTCGAATCCCATCCCTAACTCTTTCTCCGTGTTCCAAGTCGTGCCTTGTGCTTGATATAATGTCCAACCTTAATTCGTACGACCCTTGTTGCATTTATATCCAAAAATCCGTCCAAAACCCTGAAAATTTAAGTTTCCAAATCTACCCATACGTCACGCATTGCGGCTCTCCAACAGAGGCGCTGCAATGCTCTCCACTGCCTTCGTTGGCTTTATTAGATCCCGACATTGCAGCGCGGGGTAGGAGCGCTGCAACGCTCATGCCTGTTTCAGCCTTTTTCTTTTTTCTTCCTCTTCAAATGCGATTTCTTCCTCCCACACACGTTTTTCATCGTTTTGCATCGCCCTTGGCTACCATTACCTGTATTGACTCCCTAACGACACCTAATGGAATAAAATGGACTCAAACTAATCTAAAAATCCCGAAAACAACACAAAATCCTAGTCTAGAATACCCGATTGATTGTTCGAGAATTTCTTATCGCAAGCGTATGGTGTCAAATTTTAGTATAGATTAAGAAGTAGGGTATCGTCTCCACAGGGATTGATATCAAATTTTAAACTAAGTATTGTAATTGTAATAGCTTAAATCTATTTAGATAATCGAAAAGAAATGGTTTTGATTAAATTAAAAATAAACCTAAAATTAAACTAACAAATTCGTTCAGACAATTTATCAAACACTTAGTGAATATGAGTTCTAGAGTGTTGATTCACCTAATTTTCCCATATGTTATCAATCCAGTTTATTAATCACACATTATTAATCTATAAGCCCAATATTCCTACTGTTCATCACTTACTCTCTCGAGTGCCAAGTAATTCTAGGGTTCAATCCTGATTTCAATATCTCTATGAAAATCATAAATTAAACCCTAATGTGCTCAATGAATGTTCTTTCGTGAACTTCGAAAGATTCATAAACTTCCCAGTTCTATGAAACCCTAAGTTATGCTATTCTATGGCCAAGCATTCAGCTAACTCTCTCGAGTGTGAAATCAAACACGCCAAACAATCTAAACTATTGATCAGATAATTTAGATGCAATCAATCCAAATAGCATAAATAGATTTAAGAACATGTGAATCAATAAACTGAAACACCAAAACATAGGTTCAAACGTTGGTTACATCAACCCCAAGAAAAATAAGTTTTGCTCATGATGGATGTACAAGAACTCATGAAAAAGTAAGTATGCATATTAAAGGCATACAAAGAAAACAAAGAAGGAAATGAAAAGAGAAGAGAAGAAATCCTCTCTGTGTCCAGATAAGGGATGTCTTCAATCGTCGTCCTGAACCCTTCCTTCGTGTTTCTTGCCTTCTGTTGTGCTTGATAAAATGTTCAACCCTTAATTCGTGCGGCCCTTGTTGTATTTATACCCAAAAATCCTTCCAAAGTCCTTAAAACATAAGTTTCCAAAACCTGCTCGGACACGCACGCCGTAGCGCTATTGATCGTGCGCTGTAGCGCACATCGAAGTGCTCACTAACCAATGTTTACACCCCGCGTTGTAGCACGGGATTAGGAACGCTGCAGCGCCCCTACTTGCTTCAGCGTTTTTTACGTTTTTCTCCTCTTCAAATGCAATTTCTTCCTCCCAAACATGTTTTTCATCGTTTTACGATCGCCCTCGGCTGCCATTACCTGTATTGACTCCCTAACGGCACCTAATGGAATAAAATGGACTCAAACTAATCTAAAATACTCGAAAACAATGCGAAATCCTATTCTAGAATACCCGATTCATTGGTTTAAAACCAACTTAACAATTATCCCCAAACTTAGACTATTGCTTGTCCTCGAGAAATTTTACTGACTCTTGAAAAACAAAAGACACTAATCAAACAAAAATATGAACTACTAACTTAAACAAACCAACTGCAAAACATCACAACCAAGCTAATTTGCTTCATAATTTGTTTCACTATCAATCAACCATGTATTTTAACTCTATCTTCATCATCTGGATAAATTCACGCAATCAAATGTTTTCAAAATGATCCACTTTTGAGTATAGAAGTGCAATATTTATGGGACTCCATATGCTTATTTTTCACACCAATTCCACTAATGTAGGCGAATGCAACACAAGGATCAATAGAACTTTCAAAGATTGTAATGTGGGCTTAGGGTAAGATAGGAAAATATGGGATTATGTGACCCAAATCACCCAAACACACAATTATTAAATATAGTAAATCACATGTCAATACCCAACCATAACTTTCTGACATTTCCCTTGTTCACACTTTATAAGCTTCGTACCCGCAAATTTTTCTTCTTCTTTTATTTTTTCAGAAACCCCCAAACTTAATCTTTTGCATACTTTCTACATGTGGTTTTAAGATTTTCCACTCTCGGGCAACTTCATGCAATTCATTCACCCTTTTCATCATACCCATCCTCAACCTTTAACTTCTTTCCATAAATTGTGTGTTTGAGTGAGGGGTAATTGAGATTTTTCTCATGTAGGCTTTGGATATTGGATTGGTTGCCAAAGAAACGGGTTTAAAAGGCTCAAAATGGGACACTAAGGGCAATACATAAACATAAATGTAAGCATTTATAGGCTCTAGTTGTTCAAAGATGGCCTAAATCACTTCCTCAATGTTACTTCACCTAGGATTTCACCTCGACTAGTGTTCAGACAAGTTCTAGAATCCGGTGGGATCATTCAGTCAACAATTAATCACATAAATCATCTCCAAATAAATCAACAGAATCAATCGAATGGATGGAATAAATGTGAAGTGAAACAGATCACAACTCAAACACATACCCTTTTGATAGTTCAACTCATAGTTAACAAATTTACTTAGGCATGCAGTTCTACAATTACACAGACAACTCAACTCAAGAAATTTTTTCCATTTTTTTTCCAATACAAGACTCGACTCAATGAACGAATAAAGACTACAACCCCCCAAACTCATAATGAACATTGTGACCAATGGAGAGGTGAGAAAGAGAACTTTCCTGGTAGCCGAGGAGCTAAGGCTCCTCATCAGAATCGTGTGGTGATACTACGTATACTAAGCTTAACGTATAGGATCATTTGCATTTCCAAACGCACAAACGGGTGGGTGTCATATTCCTCCGAGGTAGTGGCCTTTTCTTTCCTTTTGGCTTTGCCCGTGCCCTTTTTGGTTTTGCATCTTTGCAACCTAGCAAGATAAACACGAAACCAAAACTCGTAGAAACACGGAATTCGGTTATGGTTGAGAAATCGGCAACCAACGTATGTATAAATGCACTAAAGTGAAATAATTAGTGTCACATATAGAATGCAAGCGTGAATATGCAAGGTGACAACCATACAATGTGAAAACATCAATGTGGCATTTGGTCGAACACCTTTTGGGCATGAATTTGGGAAGAGATTGTAAATGCATTGGATAATTTATTGTAATCCCAAAATTCAATACTAAACCTAGTTCTAGCACGGCAATTCAACGCACAAACTAATATTCAACAACTATTAAGCCAACACCACCACGTGCCAATGACACAAAATAGAGAAAATGGGGAAACCATGGGGGAAAGAGTTTGAGTGAAGCCATCTTACCAAATGGGGTGTTGATAAGATGATAGAGGTGTGTGACGCGAGTGAGAGCTCCCAAATGTGAGAAGAACCTAGTAGACTGTGTGGTGTGTGCATATTAGAGGGTGGGGGACAAGAGAGTTATGTAGAAGATGAAAAGGTTATGTTTTAAACACTAACTGAGTTCGCCTATTTTTAATAACCAAAGGTGGACGCGCGCTACGGTGCTCCAAATGGAGTGCTGCCACGCTCTTAAAAATATGCCCCTAGTCGCAATTTAGGGGCCGTCTTGTGCCTTTTGCACGCAGTCTTCTGCGGTCTTTGATCTGGGAACTCGAAATTCCTGCTGCAAGTTGCAGCAGGGGGCTTGGCGGCCTCTTCCGCCCGATTTGCTGACAAAAGTACTTCATGAACATGCTATGGTGGGGTCAGGGCTTGATGCAACTCAACTAATCCTAAGAATGCAAATCAAACTATGATGATGAATTGACTACGAAATAAAATATTATACAAAACTAACAACTAAGAAAATAGGGAAAAAGCTTGGGTTGCCTCCCAAAAAGCGCTAAGTTTACACTCTTTAGCCGGACTTTGTCAGGAATTATCAAGGTGGATCTCCAATGGGAACGTTGTCCATGTTTCCCTTAGACACTCCCCAACCGCCAACATCCTTAGCTTGATGCCCATCCATTTGATGACAATTATTAGGTTCAAATAGAAGCCTATTGGTTGGATGGATTGTGAACACGACTTCCTCTTTGTTAACCCACAGAGTCAGTTCCCCCAATTCTACATCAATCAATGCCCTTGCGGTAGCTAAAAACGACCGTCTAAAGATTAATGATCCTCTTTCATGTCCAACACTACAAAATCCATAGGGAATATGAATTTTTCAATTCTCACTAACACGTCCTCAATAACTCCCCAAGGATAAGGGATGGATCGATCTGCAAATTGTAAAGTGATATTATACGGTTTCACCTCCCCAAGCCCAAGCTTCGTGAAATAAGATAAGGATATAAGATTAACGCAAGAACTAAGATCAGAAAGTGTTTTTTCAAAGCATATACCTCCAATAGTACAGGGAATAGTAAACTTCCCGGATCCTTCATTTTCTGAGGTAATTTTCTCTGCACTATCACACTGCATTCCTCTATCAGATGGACAGTCTCAAACTCCTCCAACATCATTTTCTTTGATTCCACTCTCTTCATACAAATTGGCAAATGTTCGGGCATATGCTGAATTTCTAAGTCATTCTTCACATATTATATTACAGTGCACTCTAGGATTAACCTCTGAATCACTTGGAAACTTCCCTTTTTGTTGCAATGAATTCACCGATGTCTCTAACTGACCCATTTGTGTCTCCAGTGATCTAAGATGCGTCTCCATCGTATTCATCTTTGTACCCAAATTATCAATCTGCGCATCACTTCTGTTCAAACAATTTTTGGTCTCTCCTATGAATGAGCTGAGTATCTCTTCTAGTGATTGCTTCTTTTCACCTCCGGGTGCATTATAATTGGATGGGTTGGGATAACCCAGAGGTGGATTCAACACATTTATGTTGTTACTATAAGAGAGATTCTCATGATTGCGAAGCCCCGAGTGATAGTGAGTTGGTAATGAATTACCCGTATTGTTATAATCCTGGTTATTCACATAATTTACTTGCTCAGCCTCATGCATAACAGCTCCATGAACATCCGCGGGTGGGTTCTCAGCTTGTTGCAGTGTTCCACCAGAATTCATGATCACTAATTGCTTAGCCAGGCTCGAGATTTAAGTTGCTAAAGCTGATATAATATGTAGCTCAAGAACACAAGAAAACTTTCTTTGGCACTGATCTCTCAGAGGGCTATTGATAACTGTTTGTGGCCATTTCTTCAAGTAAACGTAATGCCTCAGTCAGAGTTTTAGCTATCAATGTGCCCCCTGCTGCAGCATCGGGTATCGTCCTCGTATGCCTATTCAGACCATTATAAAAGTACTGAACCCTCTGCCATTCTACATAACCGTGCTATGGGCATCTCCTCAATAGATCCTTAAATCGCTCCCAAGCTTCATATAACGGCTCAAAATCAATTTGTTGGAACTTAGTTATCTTACCTTTTAGTTGGAACGTCTTACTGGGAGGGAAGAATTTCGTCATGAACTTTTGAGTCAGATCATCCCAGCTTGTGATACTCCCTGGTGTCAATGTTTGTAGCCACTGCCTGGTTTATCAAGGAGTGAGAACATAAATAGCTTAAAGTTGGATAGCCTCATCAGATACACCATTCATCTTGATGGTGTTGCATATTTCAAGAATGTAGCCAAGTGGGCATTAGGATCCACGGGACTCATTCTAAACTGATTCTGCTGAACCGTGCTTATAAAGGTCGGCTTCAATTTGAAATTGTTTGCATTGATAGGCTGGCGAACAATTCCAGAATAGTTCTAATTCATAGTCGGCCGGAAATAATCCCGGATTGCCCTTTCGTGAACCTTTGGCTGCGGTGACACAATTGGAACAAAGGTGCTTGTTATTCTCATTTCCTCCGTTGCCTGCCATTGCTTGGTTTTCTGCTCGTCTTGTTGCTTTGATCGCTAGAAGTGTACTTTCAATAGTTCTAATTAATTATTATTTATTAATTAATTATATCTTAAAAGTCTCTAAACAAACGGACATGATTGATGACCGTGTCCAGAATACGGGCTCATAGTCTGTCCTGTTAACAAACACAATAAGAAATAGAGAAGAGCCCAATGTGGTTGAGATGGGCCAAAGTACCCTCATTATTGCTAAGAAGGCCCATTCAAAACAGCGGTTTGGTAGCTCATCGTCTGCCGCCGCTCTTGCTCCTCCCCCAACTCCCTCTCTCTCTCTGTGCACAGACACTCTCGTCTATAATATATACATATACATATTGTGCGTACATTCTACTACTGATATACATAGTTTAATACAAAACTCAATATGCCACGGACAACGACGGTGGAGAGCCCTGGCTGCCCTCCACTCCGAGCCTTAACCTTCGATGCCCTCGGCCTTGTCAAAGGTAAAAAAGGAAGAAAATCAAGACTTATTCATACTATATACGAGCAGATTATCAGTATACTTGAGTTGAAAGTTTTAATTCTAAGCTCTTTGTTTTTTGGTTGGTAATTTTTCCAAACAGTTATTGAGGCACATGACGGACAGAACGGAGGTGCTGCAAAGATGGTGGAGAGATGGGGCGAGCCGGATTCATCGAAATGCGTGCTTGCAATTTCCATGCTTGACCGAGAGGCCGACCCGGTATGCTGAGTTTGAAGCTCTTTTATGTTGGTGTTAGGTTTTATTAGCAAGTGAATCTGATTTTTAGACTTTTTTTTTAAATTATATTTACAGTTAATTTACATGCATGTTTCTTTGCGGGGTTTAGTATACTTCATTGAAATAGTGATGTTTCAAAAGGGTGGAATAGTTTTTAGATTTAAAACTGCCAGAGTGAGTGTTTGGAAAGTTACTAGTAAACACATAGTTGTTCAAAGCCCGCCTAGGCCACGCCTAAGCCACAGGCCACGGTTTCTAGCCTCGGTGCACCTCCGGGCCACAAAAATGGTGAAGCCACCGCCTGGGTTGCCTAGGCCCCTCTGTTGGGAGAGGCGGGAAAAGCTGCCAAGTCGATTTTGGAATTTTCCTTTTAAAAATAAAAGAACAAGAGGGTTTTTAGTGAAAAGATCATTAAAATCTTTAGGGTTCTATAGCTAAAACCCTGTTTGCAATTTGAAAATGCCAAGTGAAAAGTCAAGACCAACAAGTAAAAACCGTTTTGATGGTTGATATTGGTGTTTGATATAGTTTATTATTGTTTGATATGATTTATTAGAGGTGATTTTAATTTGCTCCCCTAAACTATGTGGGTTGCTTACTTAATTTTAGATATTGCATTACCCCTAGATTTTTGCAAATTGTTGCACTTAGCTTATAATTTCAAAATCTACCCCTTGACCTATATGGTTATTTTGTTTTGTGATCTCTGAAAAATGGTATCATACCTAGGTTTATTGATGCAATTTACTATTATTTAATACTAGTTGTATATTGATCCAAATAATTGTCGAGATGTAATAGTTACATAAATCCACTAACAATGAGGGGTAAATTTGGAAATTATAGGTCAAGTGCAACAATTTGCAAAGTTGAGGGGGTAAAGTAGCACAATTCAAAGTTAAGTGGGCAAAGTGGAAAAACTCGTATAGTTTGTGGGGGCAAATTAAAATTACCTCGAGTTATTATTTTCTGCAGTTGATTTTTAGAAGAATACATGTATATAACATGTTTTTGAGTTATTGCCGCCTTGCATGGCCAGGCCATCATCACCTCTTGTCGCCTAGGTCATCGGGCCCTAGGCCATGACTTGTCTCCTTGACGTAGCCTATCACTTTAACAACTATGAGTAAACAACAATTTATATTACCCACTTGCAAATCTAGGTGTAGTGAGAAATCAATTATTTACTTTGGGGTACTGTGTGCCAAAAAGAAATGGGGAAATTTATTAATGATTGATCTGAATACTTTATAGTATAAAACAAAATACAGTAAAACATCTTAGGTATTGTGATGCATTCAACCCAAATCAATCAGAGAATATAAATATAACACGATGCTAGAGACCAATGAAATGATTTATTGAGGTCTTTATCTTGTGTTCTTCAGTTCTTATAATTTCTAAATATTGTTTCAGCAATATCTCCAAAATATTGTTTTTTATATTGTTATTTGACATGTTTGTTATTTGTATTGCATGGAATGTGAATGTTGCAGCTGGTCGGTATTGCAAGGACCTGTGGTTCTGTAAGTCTTGCTCTTGCTTACAATAATCCAGTGTGTATGTGCCACTATTTGTATTATGTACTGAATTTTAGTCTGTTTCACAGGTTGAGGTGATTAGTGCTGTTAATGGGGATCTTCGTGTTCATATTCCGGATTTATGTCAAGCTGCAGCCACTCCCGAGGATGATACCATCATTGGTTTGCATTTGTTCCAAAAACATCAATCTGATTCACCATCAAGGTATCATAGCAATTTAGTGAATGTTTATAACTTCACTTGTCCTTCATATTTGTGAATTCTGGTTAGGCTAAATTTCTAACCTATTTTTGAGTGGTGTGTTAATGTGAGTAGAAATATGAATCTAATAATAGTTTTCACGGATGTTCTTTGGTCAGGAATAGCATTCAACTTAGTTATTATGATGTTAAGAGAAGTAACTGACATCTGAGAGGAATTGTGTGGCCTTTGCTTTTGTTATGGATGGTTTATGGAATTATTCTTCCTTGCTTTCCGTAGCAGATTACATTCTATTGTTAAGACTTCAAATCTGAGGTCCATAACACATGCACAAGTATGGATTCTCTAGCAGAAAATCGTGGCATATTGAACTGGAAGTTTCAAATAAACCCCTGCTGTACTTATAAATGGTGAAGTCCTACTAAATATTTTATTGATAATAGGTCTTTTTGTTATATTACTATTATTCCTGTAAGTGGAATGGAGGTTTTTGTTATCTTTAATCTTAACCATTTTATACACTATTATTATTATTATTGAATTTTTATTTTATCTTTTACTAATTTATACCCTTCTGTGGGAATATCTTGTTTTCTTCTTAAGCTGAAATTATAGTTGTGTTCGCACTTGAAATCTTCAGATGGGTTGTCATAAAACAAGTAGGGATAGAATTAGAAACTAACGATAAGCTTGTGCAGCTGAAGATGTATTGTGAGGTGACAAACCTAATATAAGAAGTTAAGAACCTTAATGAATAGAAATGAGGCTGGGTTTACAGGTAAAATTGGAGAGGAAACTGGCCTAATGCTTACATCAAGGTAAATCAGAAGGATAATTGATGTAAGGGGTTGGTCTCTAATTGTGTTTGTTTCATAAAGATTGTGAGGTTAATATTTTATTTAAGACTTAGTCTTGCTTAAAGCTAGTTGCATCAAAACAATTCTACTGTTTATCTTTACCTTTTGTTATTTATGTACTTCCTAATAGTAAAACTTCATGAGTTGCTGTAAAAGCAATGATTTAATTTCCTAAACTTGTAATTTAGGTCTTGTACATTGCTTACCTGCACAACAAAAGGGCACGCGACCATTGAGTCTGTTGAGTTTGGCAGAGCTGTAGCAGATTTTGTCCGTGATTCTTCTCCAACAGTGTGGAATGTATGTGGATCGGGTAATATTTTGTGTTCAAAAGTGGATGAAAGTGAGAATTATGCTTTGTTTGGCGGGTGAGTTTGTGCAAGTTTGGATTTTGGAAGTTAAAATTGATAGTACTTTGTCAATGGTCAGGTGACATCATTTGTTTTAACACAGGAAGGGTGTTGAAGTTAATGTATGGGATCTTCAGAAGTGTGTTAAGACCTGGACGGCAAAATCTGTAAGTTATTAACTTTCTCCATGTTTATTCTCTTTTGGTGGATATACAATTGTTTCAATTACTTGCTTACGAAAATGATTTGCTGAACTTATCTTTGTGTAGCCTCCTAAAAACAGTCTTGGAATATTCACCCCAACTTGGTTTACATCTGCAACCTTTTTGTCTAAAGATGATCACCGTAAGTTTGTTGCTGGCACCAACTCTCATCAGGTAAGCTTTTAGTTCGAATTTTCCATTAATACTTCATATAAAGTTGTATAACTAACACTATAAAATATCCATGTTTGTTGCGCAAGAATTCCTTCCGTGTCGAGTTGTGTAGTGAAGATTTTTATATAAGCCAGTATGTGACTTTCTCCAGGAACAGATGAACCATGTTTCACAATTTTTTAGCTAATTTCTTTCTTAAACATTTTTGTTCCCAAAAAAGTAAAATCTATACGTGCGTCTAATATAATGATAGTTCTATATTATAATGTTGTCTGAGACCCAAGCTTTGCTCCCTTTTAAGCATGAGAAAGGCAGGGAACTTAAGTTGATAAGCTGAACCAACCTTATAAATCTTTGCAGGTTCGTCTCTATGATATTGCTGCTCAGAGAAGGCCTGTCATGTCAATTGATTTTAGAGAGACCCCAATTAAGGCTGTTTCTGAAGATATTGACGGTCATACAATTTATATAGGAAATGGCTCAGGTGACCTTGCATCCATTGACATGCGCACAGGTATTCTTAGGTTTCTTTTTACTAGTGTAACTAATGAGTGCCGCTGGAACTCTTTCATGTATCTATTGCTCTAATGCATCATTTGTAAAAGATGATTCTATTCTTATTATTGCTTTTGTCGTTTTTATCCGTTGTCTTTTTCGAATGTCCCTTCGGAAGGGAAGATGCCCGGGAGTTGTAGAATCTACACAATCACCGGGAGATCTCTAATTTTCTTCTATTGCCAAACTGGTCTGGTTATACAGTTCCCAATTCCATCTTCATGACCCTAACATGATGCAACATGGATTCCGATCCTTCAAAAGCTGACATGATTCTTGACAGTTGATACAAATTTCAAATTTTCCATAAACCACAAGTAAACATATAAAAGATTTGTCTTCTCTTGTATTCAAATATAATTTGAATATGATCTCATCATCTGTTGCTCCCATTAGTTTTCAGATGCAAAATTATTAAAGCATCTTTGTGCATCTTTGTATGAGCTCACAGTTGTGATCTCAGTATCAATGCCCAACACTTTTTGTATATTGATTGACATTTCACGTGGAAACCACTTAGATTAGATCCCTAACATGTGGACATGATCTATAAAGCAAATACGAGAAAAACAGGTCTAGTCAGATGCTATCATACCCCATAATTTAGGAAATGAGATGCTACCCAAGTGGGTAGTATCCAACTCCCTTTTGATTGTGACAAGTTTTCGGTTATGACATATGCATGTGATTTTTCAAAATAAATAAAATTAAAATGGGCACATGTCACAATCAAAGGGGAGTTGGTTATTACCCATTTGGTTAGACATTGTTCAGTTCAGTCACTATGTCTTCTTTCTGTCTACGTTTTAATCATGTATCTTTTAATCTCACATGTATCTTACATAAAAGTTTATCAGTTGGTTTATAACTATTTCCTGCTAATTGATTGTAGGAAAACTCTTGGGGTGCTTTATAGGAAAATGTTCTGGAAGTATAAGATCCGTAGTGAGGCACCCTGAACTTCCTGTGATTGCCTCGTGTGGTGAGTATATTAGCATCATTTGAGAAATCTTAATTATTGTGTTTCATCTGTTCAGTTCCAAATTAAACACTGGTTTTCATCTGAATTATAGCATTATAACACAAGCATGTGCTGTCGTGTAGTGACTAAGAGTGCTTCAGCTCTGTTCTGATTATATAAATTATTTTTTTTCTCATTTTTCTTTTTGTCATCCTTTTCTTGACAAAGCCTGAGGCCCTCAGACTGTATTTATTCATATCTTTCTTTGGGTCATTGATCTGATCGGGTTAATTACAAAACCTACCATTGAGGTTGTCTACTTACAGAAAACCCCAATTATCTTTCAAAATTACAAGTATCCCATTGTTTTTAGGGGTGATTACAAAAACTCCACTAAGGTTCGGGCTAATTATAAAATAATCCAGAGATTTTTGAAAATTACAAAAAACCCCTTGAGGTTTGATTTCGTCTTACATTTTCCCCCTTTATAATTAAAAAAAAACATTTCGAAACCCCTCGACATTTATAGAAATATTACAGTTTCCCCTTAAATTTAAGGCATAATCAAATCTGAGAGAGTTTTTCACTTTTTTGTAATTTTGAAATGGGTTTTCTGGTAATTAGCCTAAACCTCAGGGACTTTTTGTTAATTATCCTTCGCTTTTATTTTAAAAATAACACATATCGAGTGGGTATTTGTAAAACAGAAACAAGCTTCTAGAGGGTATTTGTAATATTGAATGTAAGTGGATGTTTTGTAAATAGACTAAACCTCAGGGTAGTTTTGTAATTTACTCTTAATAATAAAAAGGTTATGGTGCCCCTTCTATAACATACATATTTTCAGCTGAATTGGCTTGTGTAATTTTTAGTAACTGCTGACACTGGAACTTGGCTTTTGTATTAGGTCTTGACAGCTACTTGCGCATTTGGGACATAGAGTCACGGCAACTCCTGTCAGCGGTATGTTATGGACTAATTTGCATGAATATTTGATAATTGAAGTCTGCAAGGAATTCTACATTTATAGTCGAAGAGTTCTTGTGTGGCAAAGTTCGAGCTGCCACCATGCTCATTCCTTTTCAGCCACATCTATCAGTATCGGTTTAATAGGACTTTATAAAAGTAGCTTATTTCTTACCTTTGTTTTGAACTTATAGTGTCATCAATATTTCTTTAACTAATGATTCAATTTCGAATTGAATGCAGGTTTTCTTAAAGCAACATCTTACTGGTGTCATTTTTGATTCCCATTTCCGTAATGGAGGTCTGCATTCACTCTCTTTTTAATTTCTAGCGCCTTTTACTCTGAGTGTGTCTTGTATGTGTGTGCTTGCACAGTTGATAAACACATTTTTTTTAGCTTGGTTAACCTTAGTTATTTCCATAGGGGGAGGGAGGATCCATGAAACCACATTTTATGGTGAGACAGTGTGGACTAATCTCAACCCTCCCCCATTCCATTTACATCAAAGGCTAGGAATAATTTGGGATAATAATACACTAACCATTTAATAAAATCCCAGAAAGAGTAAAATTGTCAAAACAAACATGTGGGGAGAGAATCAGGTGGGGAGAGGGAAAATCTCTCTGCGGAGAGAGAAAATCACGCATGTGTTCTGCATGAATACTGTACATTTATCATATATTTACTGTATACTTAACACTATTTTACTGTATGTTTAACATAATTTTACTGCATATTAAAATGGTCAAACAAAAACATGTGGGGACTGTAAATTAAGGAATCAGTTATAGAGAGAGAATCACGCTCATTAACATGTGGGGACTGTGAATTAAGTAAATCAGTTATAGAGAGAGAAAATCACGCTCATTATTGTACTGTATATTTAGTATATATTTACTGTATATTTAACACTATTATACTGTATATTTAACATATTTGTACTACATATTACAATTGTCAAACAAAAACATGTGGGGACCGTGAAGACCGTGAATTAAGGAATCAATTAACAAGATTATTCTGGGCAGACCAATAATTACGGCGTACCAAATAACAATAATTAAAAAATCAACAACTAATTGACACAAATCAATTAACTAAATTATTATACAGTAAACAATGTCTAACTATACAATAAAATCAGGCGATGTATACTGTAAACTAAGTCTAACTGTACAACAAAATCAGACTACCTATATAGTAAAACTATGTCTAACTATACAATAAAATCAGACTACCTATACAGTAAACTATATCTAACTATACAATAAAATCAGACTATGTATACAGTCACCCTCGACGCGCTGTTCACTTTTTCTACCTCTTTTAGCCATGATTAACAAAACACCAGTCCTGGCACAAAAAACCAAAAATAAAGTATCGGAGCAGAATATATAAAAAACATACGGTAGAAATTAACTAAATAAGCATCAAAACACTTATAAGTATACAACAAAAATCTCCTAATTTTTTCAACAGATATAGGTATACAACAAAACACATATAAGTATACAACAACATAAATTCATATATCAAAAATTAACTACTTATACAACAAAACACATATAAGATATACAGTCAACCTACTAAAATATAAGTATACATCAAACATAAGCTTAACCACCATCACCGGAAAAATACATGAAAGAAACAAACTAAACCCTAGATAACGATTTCAACTCGCAATCGCATTCTTCCCAAAACACAACAAAATCGCAATAAAAAATAAAATTAAATAAACCCTAGAGTTTCACAATTAGAGTCGAAAATGCTGGAAAAAAAAAATTCTTACCGTGTTTCAGAGATGAAGAAGACAGATGAAGAAGAAGACTGGCCTCTTACGCTCAGCAAATTACACTTCGCCTTGAGAAGCCCACGAAAACTGTAAAAATTCAAAAAAAAAAAAATGGCTGCTGATTTGTGGGTGAGATGAACGGATTTGGGGGGAGTTACCAATTAGAGGTGAAAACTACTAATAAGAAAATGACCAACTTGTCCTTATTTGATTTAAAATTAAAAAAAAAGATCACTAAATCAGCCAAATCTCAACCATCTAAGATTTTAAATGTGGATAGGATTAGTCCACGCTGCCTCACTCTAATAATGTGGTCTCATTTGATCATATTCCTATTTCCATATATAATAATTGGACTAATGTACTAAATTATTTTCTCATAGTCCTAAGGATTTGCTGTAAGTTGTTTTAGCTAACATTTTTGGATGCTGTGCTGCTTTTACACCAGTTCCTGTTTCTGCTCCTGTGGCTCAAGTTGCAAATACGGTAGACATAGCTGATGTAGAAGCATTTCCTCCCAAACGGAAAAAGGTATCTAAAGAAGAGCGTGGAAGTAAGAAGGTGAAATCTAAGAGAAGTAACAAAAAGTTAAAAGGCGAAGAAGATTAACATTTCATTACCTGCGTAATCGATTCGACTTCTTCCCGAAAAAGGATTAGTGTAGCGGCAAATTACTGAATTACATCTGCGCTGCCCGCTTAATTTTCCACCCGTGCAAGAAGTCTAAGCCTTTGGGGGGGAGGGGGGGGGAGGGGGCGCTATATGAAGGCAAAAGACCTTGTGCCAATTACAGTGCGATATTGGTTTTGATAAAGCTGTAAGCCAGAGCTGCTAGTAAGACTTTTGAGACATGGTATTTATATGAGGAATATATACTGAATGAATATTCTACTTTCATATCTTCTGCCATAGCCTAGAGTTAAGGGACTCTTTTGGTAGTGATGAAACTTGAAATGTTTGTAATATTTTCCTATTTTATTTGTCAATTCGAGACTTGATTGCAAAAAGGGGGCAGTTTTGTCATGGTCCTAGCACTAACCCAATGCAGCTCAGACTTTTCCGGAGCCTTATGGAATGATCAGTAATTTAAGGAATGGAATTTTCATTTCCAGATAATGCAAGCGACGGTGGATCAGCCGCCCAATCCATCATGAGAGAAATAACAATGGATTTTGGCTTTTTAGCCTCTAAACTAGCTATTCCTTTATGTGTGATGCACAAAAAGTAACGGGAATGCAGGTTGCGTTGGCCTAGAGGTCTCTGCCTAAACAAGACGCTAAGATGGAGACGAAGTGGGAAATGTCCTGACACCAGTAAGGGCCCTAAATTTCGGTTATGCTTGTATCACTATTTTCATGACCCACAAGCTCTAAGTAGATAAGTACTAACCCTTCTTTCATCTAACAGAATGACACTAGGAAAGGGACTGTCCCATTGATTATAGCAGTAGCACAATAATGAAATTCCGAACAATGAATTCTTCCGTGTGGAAAAATCCTTTGCAATCAAAATGTTTAATTATGCCCAATGGAACAATTAGTGCACTGCATAACAGAACTAAAACAACTACTCCGATCTTACAAATATGAGCTGCTGAGATGAAGGTAATCGCATGGAAAGGTTGTTTATTGTTTCGGTTTTCTGTTGTGAGTTTGGTTTCATTTTTGTTTCTTTTTTTCTTGGGAAGAGAAAATGAAAAGCAGCATTGGTTCACTGGAACGAAGAAGCCTCATTTTTCTTCTCTCCCAAGTACCTGGCAAGACAAATGAAAAGTAGTTGCTTGACTTTCGTATGCATACGGACAAGAAAGGTATACCAAACACAAGATCTCGTTGTCGAATATCACGAGCATGGAAATTTTGTTTATCTGCTTATTGCATCGACATGAACAAACATATAACACGGAAAAATGAGCTATTATATGCTCTCACGAAAATTATGTTTGAAGAAATATATAGGTTTTCAATTTTTATGGGAAATGCCGGGTAAACAATTCAATAACAGAATGTCGACTACACACACGATAAGAGGAACATAATACATCATTTGGTCTTTTGTTTCTTTAAATATTCCTGACTTAGATGATGTGTAAACAGGAATCCAAGTTCTTTACATTGCATAGAGAGAGTAAGAACATAATAAACACGGGGGAAATCTTACCCTTTGACCCTTGGCCCAGCGAGAGAATTGATAGAGTTGCACCGACTCATTTGAAGCATGGCAGGCAAGTAACAAATAGTTGCGAGGCTGTACCATCCAAGCAAACCTCATCAACAACCCAGAATATACACACCATTGCTGCAAAGAAAGAAAGAAAAGTAAGACTGGAATACAGATGACCAAAAACCTGCAGTCATGTTGCCAGATATCTTTTCTGGAGGTTTTTTCATGTCCACTAGCCCCTGCAAAAGCACTCAACCCAATTTTAAGACTAATTCTTTGCAGCTGACAACTGAATTCAACAAACCTGTAATTTCTACAAGCCAAAATATAAACACAAAGACCTACTTGATCGCAAACAAAAAAACGAAAGCAAAAGTGAAATGGTGAAAAAAATATAATGGACAAGCTTACATTCATTAAAAAAAACCTTGTAATGTAAAGATAACAGAAAAAATCAAAGAACGCAAGCAAAATTGGCTACTAAGATGATTCAAGGCACTTAATACATACAATTTTTGTTTTCTTAACAAAAAGACTACCTCAGTTATGGTGACAAGAAAACTTTTAAGGCATCAAAGTTACACTAAAGGACCTTTTGCCCATCAAAATGCCAAAAGAGCCAATTGAAATATCATATTACATAAATTTTGGTTGGTCCAGTCTATAAAATGGATCTTTAATTCTGTCACTGAAGTCACAAGATTGCATCAGAACCGATGCAAGAAAAATAAGTGTGCATAATGAATTAGTCTCAATCGTACTTACAAATAGCACAACACCATTCAGGTAAAAAATTCCACATCCAATTTATAAATCAGTTAACTGGCACCAGAAAGGAGTGGATACGAAAAACATTCGTTTGGCCAAGTATTATAAGTAAAAAAGATTGTGGTCTAATTGTAGTTACAAATGATTATTTGAAAACATTCTGACATTCAATAGAAGACATTAAAGTTCACCAACTCTATGAACAGAAACATCAAACAAGAGTACTTATCGACAAAGTAAAAATAAAAGTAGATAGTAAACACCAAATGAAACCCACAATCCAGAATTCAAACCAAACAATAAAAATAAAAAAAATCTTCAGGATGGTAACTACAAAAGTAGAATTCAAAGCTAAATAACCCAGAATTCATACTGTTAAATTACACAAAGAATCCTTATCATTTCATGCTTCCCTCTTCCAACCTCAGATTCTTGAATAACTCATGAAAAATTGACAGCGGCCAACAATCTTTAATACCCACGTACATTGTCACTTCTCCTAAACTAATGATCGAAATTTCATTATATAAACAAAATAGGCCAAAAAAGAAAAAAAAATCCAAACCAATAATATCAAGATTAATTCTCAAATTGAGCAAAAGGATGTGTCACAAACATTGGATGACACTCACTGGATTTTAGCTATGCAGGAAGAGCTGAATCATTTGAAAGAAATAAAGTTTGGGAATTGGTTCAAAAGCCTACTCACGAAAATGCTATTGGTACAAAGTGAGTATTTAGAAACAAAATGAATGAGGAAAGATCTATTGTGAGAAACAAAGTAATATTGGTAGCCAAAGGGTATTGCCAAGAAGAAGGTATAGATTTTGATGAGACCTTTGCATCTGTTGCTAGATTGGAAGCAATAAGGATGTTTCTTGCTTATGATGCACACAAGAACTTCACAGTCTATCAAATGGATGTGAAGAGTGCATTTTTCAATAAACTTTTGGAAGAAGAAGTCTATGTGGAACAATTTCTAGGTTTTGAGCAGAAAACTATTGGAGATAAAGTCTACAAGCTTAAGAAAACATTGTACGGTTTGAAGCAGGCACCAAGAGCATGGTATCATACATTGTGTCAATTCCAAATAGACAATGGATTTACCAAAGGAAAAGTTGACTGAACAGTCTTCAGAATTCAAGATGGAGAGAGTATTTTGCTTGTTCAAATATATGTGGATTACATCACCTTTGGATCCACAACCAAAGAGCTGTGTGAAAAATTCGTAAAACTTATGCAAGGAAGGTTTGAAATGAGTATGATAGGAGAGCTGACTTTCTTTCTAGGTCTTCAAGTCAAACAAATGAAGGATGGAACCTTCATAAGCCAAACCAAGTATACCAGAGACTTAATGAAGAAATTTGGTATGGAAGGGAAGTCATCTATGAAGATCCCTATGAACACTTCTATCAAGATGGATATGGATGCAGAAGGATAGCCAGTGGATCAGACAAAATATAAAACACTCATTGGATCATTGCTCTACTTGACTGCCAGCAGACCAGACATCACCTTTGTAGTAGGTGTATGTGCAAGATTTCAGTCTGCTCCTAAAGAAAGTCATATGACTGCAGCCACGAAGATTCTGTGATACTTGAACGGAAGCTAAGAAGTTGGCTTATAGTATCCCAAAGAAGGTGAATTCAAGTTGATTGGATACTCAGACTCAGACTATGCTGGATGTAGAGTTAACAGGAAAAGTACATCTGGTACTTGTCAAATACTTGGAAATAAATTAGTTTCTTGGTTCAACAATAAACAATATTCAATAGCTACATCTATAGCTAAGGAAGAATGTATTTTTGCAGGCAGCTGTTGTGCTCAAGTCTTATGGATGATGCAACAACTGAGAGATTATGGCATTAAAGAGAAGGAAATTCCAATTATGGGTAATAACACAAGTGCTATTGCAATTACATAGAATTCAGTATTACATTCAAGAACAAAGTACATTGATGTTAGATATCATTTTATAAGAGATCATGTTGAGAAGAAAGGCATCACATTGGAATATGTATCAACTAAGAAGCATTTAGGTGATATATTCATAAAACCTTTGTGTGAATCAAGGTTCGAAGAACTTAAGAATGAGCTTGGTTTGATTGAGTTGAGTTAATATGCTCAGAAGACTCATGCAACAGAGTTAGAGGACGGAGAATATCATTTCAGAAGAGTTGAGTTAGCTGAACAACTGAGTCTCCATCGGCAGACTAGAGATAGAGAGAGCAGAGTTAAGTCATAAATGAAGAAAGCTAACTTATTTATGAGCTAAGATACAAAACGAGGTCGTTTGTATTAAAATGGGAATGTTCGATGATGATGTCATCATCATTAAATGCAGTACAGTGAAATGATGCGACATTAACCTATGATTGGCTATAAATGTTGCTCGCAATAAATGCGACGTAATTAATGCTTTATGCACGTCTGGACCGTCGATCACATTTCAAATTTTTAGAATCCCGAGAAAGTCTTTTCACGTTTCATATATACTGGTTTGAATTTCTCTCTCTTCTCACATACTCTCAAGCATTCGAAAACCTTCACTATTCTCTCTACAAGAAAACCTCTCAGGTTTCTTCAAGAATTCTCTAGAATTCATCAATGGCACTCAAGAAATCCATTCTAGATTTTGCTAAACTGGTTGAGAAAGTGTACTCCAGTGCACTTGTGGACATCGAAGGCCTCAAGCCGTCTGCTGACAAGGATAGGGCCAAACAGATCGTTGGCCACCTTGAAAAGTCTTGTTTATTGAAGTTTCTTTCTATGGAGATGCTCCAGACCTTCCAAGAAGAAGTTGCTATGTTCTACGTGAACGCTGTTGTTCACGGTAATGGCATTCACTCTTCAGTAAATGGAAAGGAGTCAAGTTGGTTGCAAACGACTTGACTGAGCTGTTTTAATCTCCCCAAAGGCGGACTCATAGAGCTGAAAGACTATGAGTTAAATTATATGAAGATATGGAAGGAGATAACTAAGAAGGAGGTTGCTGATAAGCTGAATCCATCAGCTACCAAGACAACTATTAAGGAAGAGTACCACAAATTGATGGACATAGTGGCGAATTGCATCGTTATCAAGTTTGGGTCTTACAATCAGCTATCCCAAACTAAGCTGGCCGTGATGGCCGCGATCATGGAAGAGTTAGAAGTAAACTGGAGCGAGTTCATTTTTTATAAGCCCTGTCAGAATGTCCAAAACGTCAAGTTGGACGAAGGGAAATTCAAGAACACCCTAGGCTATGGGCTAGTCCTGGGATATCTTCTGGAAAAGACCATTCTATGTCAACAAACGGCTGTTTAAGGCGAACTTATCAGCTGCTCAGAAAAAGACGCATGCAAAGAAGAAAGGCGCATCTGAGGGGTAACCATCTGAGAATGTTCCCGGAGAGACATATGTCCCTGTACCCTCTCTTGAACCATCTCCCGTTGCCCCAAAGATAACAAAGAAGCGAAGAATAGCTGCGCCCCAGAAGGCAGCTGCTAAGAAGCAGAAGACTTAGGCCACTGCTGGCTTGAGAGACGAAGAGGAGTCAGTTGCCAAGGCTGCTGATAAGCCTGCTGCTGAATCTTCTGCAGCTGAATGAGCCTTTCGTGTCATGGCTAAAGGTTCTGACAAGGAGGAGGAAGAAGTTCCCTTGGAGAGGCGCTCCAAGAGATGGCTTGTGAAGAAGTTTGCTGCAGCAGAAACTGTTGAAACAGCTGAAGCAGACACGACTGTTATTGTGCCCCCAATAGCTGAGCAAGAAGAAATTGTCGATGACACAGCTACACCTGAAATTGAAGAAGTAGCTGCTAAGGCAATTGTTGGAGGTGGTGACTCTACTTTGCCCCAAGTAGAGAAGGAACCAACTACTGAGGACCCTGCTTCCTCTGATGAACCAGGATCCCCAGCATATCCTGAGATTGAGGCCAAGCTGCGTATTTGGAGATTATGGAAGTAGAGCAACAGTAGAATCCAATTCATGGGGCCTGAAATGATTGAATAAGAATAAAGCCTTCTTGAATTCTTGGATAATGCATCTATTGTGTATTCTCTGGACGAACTATACTACACCACTATCCTTTTCGAGAAGAAGGAGGCTGAAAAGGTAAAGGCTCTGGAGAAGGCTAAGGGCCTCGCACCTCATATTTGCCCTTTTCAGATGCAAGTGTCCCAAAGTGTGCTTTCAGTAGTGGTCAAGAGAAGCCTATCGAGGGAGTTGATGTAGTTGAAGCTGCTCAGCTATGGCAGGCAATGAAAAAGTCACGTAAGCTGCACGTACAATCAATGCTGAAGTGTGTTGGAGAGTCCTCATCTCTTGTTCTCTCCCTAATTCCTATGATTCAAGAGATTGTGAGGGACCTCAATGCAGTCACCTCACCAACTCACTCAGAGGACAAGAAACAAGGGAGGATGGCGATGATATTGGGGTTGAAGAAGTTTTAGAGGGTAACCCAGTGGAGCCACGCCCTATAGAAGTTGTTGAGACAACTAAGGAATTGGCTGGAAATTCAAGAGAAACAACCAAGTCCCTAGTGACAGTTGACCCCATCCAACAACAATCAACTGGTGAGCCACCAGAGGGGGAACTGATCACACTGCAGCCAGGTTGAAGGAGGTTGCAGGGGACAAAGAAAAATTGGTGTTAGGAGGCGAATGTGGGACTGCTGCCAAAGAAGCTAACAATGTCAATGAAGTTGTGATGGTTGAGACTGTCACAACTGAGGACTCATTAGGAATAAAGGCCAATGAAATTACAGAGGTCCAAATTCTTGTAACTCAGGCACATAATGGAAGTGGAAAGACCAAGACAGTTGAGACTGCTGGTTTTGAAAGTGTAATCCAAGAGGTTGAGACCTCCAAGAATGCCACTATAAAAGACCCAACTGCAGCTCTGTCTGTAGCAGGGAATGTCAAAATGCCATGCAGTTGTTGAGACTGCTACCAAGGTATTTGAAGACCCCATGGCGATGATTGCCAGGGGAAGTATATCTACTTACGATGATGTTCTTGAGTTCCCAGAAACTGAGTCTGCTGAACCTATGGTGATTGAAGCTTTAATTGACTCTGAAACTGAGTACTATGATATTGTCGAACTACTATGAATTTATCTGTGTCATTTACTTTAAGTAATTTATTTTCTGCATATTATTATACTTCCTGATATATTTTCTCAACCAACTGATTATAACTAAGATAAAAACAAGTGTTGAAAACCATATCTTAAAAAGTGTGCAAGACTTCCGCTGTTAAAAACCAAGTAAACTGATTTTCTAAAAAGCTCACTTCACTCAGCTAAGTTACTCTATAAACAGCTTTCTTGAGTCTGTTGAGTGGTTAACTCTCATGTTGAGGTTGAACCCAGCTGTCTCTCAAGAGACTTAGCTATTTACTTGTGTAAACTCTTATTTAATTTAAAATTAAAAAATTGGTTAAGTCTATTCAACCCCTCCTTTCTAGACGTAACTGACACCCCTTGGGATCTACATCAGGTACTAAATAATCAATAACCCTTCAAAAAGTGCTCTTTTGGTTTACAAATCCTCCATATGCTTGGTTAGATCACGGTTCATTGAGTCTATAATTGACCTTGGGATCCCTTCGAGAATGTCTTGATCCGCACACGAAATGAAGTCTGGAACAATGATTTCTAGGCATCACAGATTTCAATTTCAATGTCTTCCTGAGATTCACATGGAGTGCCATTCTCCTTCACAAGCCTTTCAATACAATTGATCTTCTTTCTTTGCACTCTACATGCCTGAAAGAATTTTTTTGTTTATGTCCCCTTCTTTAAGCTAATAGATTATGGCCTTTCGACTCCAATACATTTATTAATCTTTGTAAGCTTTGTCCATCACATATTTCAGATTCATCCACTCTTTCCAGTTACCCTGTGGCTACCCTTCTTTTTTAGCTCTGTCATTCTGATTTTACATCCCCTAATGATTTTAGCCGTATTAGATATTTGTCCTCTACTCCAGTTGAAAAGGGCCATTCTACACATGGCTATTTTTTTTGGACTTGAAATAGAGGTGTGCCATTGACGTGTTCATTTCAGGTCTAATTCACCATAATGTCAGTTCCCTCCTATTGGATCCACCTTTTGTCAAAAGCAAATCTCTTATTTCTCTTCACCCTTGGTTGTGTAGTAACTAGATGAAGCAAACAATGATCTGATGCTTGCCTATCCACATGGTGCACACAAGATTCAGGATGATTGAGCATCCATACTGGTTATCTAAAAATACAGTCCAGTCTTTCCTCAACAAATCCCTCACATTCCCTAATATTCGCCCAAAGTAAATGGATACCCCTTCAATTTGATTTCCCCCATCCTCAGTTCATCTATGAAGTCTCTAAAATTTTGAAGCTTGAAGGAGTTCTCAGATTGCCCCCTGTTTTTTATCCTTATCAACCAAGTCATTAAATCTCCCCTATAAGCCACATGCCTCCCCAATTAATTTTTGCATCTTCAAGGTAGTTCCATTGCTCTTTGTGGATTGCTCTGTCTGTGCTAGCATAGACAAATACAACCCAAAAATGTTTCTGATGAATTGCAAGGGCTGCACTCTATTTCAATGCAGAAGTAAGAGGCAACAATCTTGTGGACATTATTCTTATTAGACCGATACATAAACAAGCCATCACTTCTCCTAAGTGGATCCAAACAAAACCATCTATCATCCATTTTAAGATTCCTACACACTATTTTTATGAAAGCTTTTTCTCTTTTTTTTTTCACATAATGGGAGATGGAGTCTTAAAGACTCCTTGTGTTGTGGAATTGAATCAACTATCTACAATTCCAATGGAAAATATTCGTTGACCAGTTTGGGTCCATTTAAGGCTGGTCACCTCCACCTCTTGTTAAAGCATGGGACACCTCCATACTGTTTAAAGTTTTTCACCTTTTTGCGGCTAGTCTTTTCTGTTGCTTTATGTTAATCCACAAGTCCAAAAGTTCTTTTTTGCCCACTGATATTGTTACCCCCTTTTGTAGCTAACTTTCATTTCTCTAACACCAGAGACACCATCTTTTGTTTTCAAAGTGCATTTTCTCCCAGTTCGAGGTTTTTGCTCTTGTATGTTATTAGTATCCCCCAGCCAAGCATTTCATTAAAGGGATTCTACAAGTTTCCTTGTTCACTTCTTTAGGATTTTCCCCTCTAAGGTCAATACGCATGTCGTTCTCTTTATCCCAATCTTGGCAATTCTTCTCCCCCTTAAAAGCACGGAATCTCTTGATTTATAGTCTTATTTCCAATTAATGGAGTTACTGGGCCCACTATGAAGTGTTTGAAGCACCCCACATTGGTTAGGGGCTTTGTTACCAAACTTAAGACAAGGCGGTTTTAGGCTCTTACCACTTTCATCTGGTTGTAACCTGTTATTTTCCTCGCTCTTTGATATGTGTAAAATATACGTAAATTTAGGGGCTTAAATTGATACATATTTGATGCATTTGCACGCGTATTCAATGTATTTTACTTGGTTTACTTAGAAGGACATGATATTGTGTATTCTTGTAAATTTTACAGGAAACAGAGCTAGAATGAGAAGATATCAGTTAGAAGGCCCAGACAAGATTGAAGAATGAGAAGAGATGATCAAATATGCGAAGAAAACGAGGAAAAACAAGTCGCACGTCCTGACCATGTAAATTCACACGACCGTGTGAACTGTCTCCATGTGTTTTTACATGTTCGTGCGACTTGTTCAAAGGAACAATTTAAGAGACAAAATAGACGACCCAACCTTGTCATTTCACACGACCGTGTGAACTGTTCGGAGCAAAAACAGAGACTAAAACCATTCACATGGCCGGACCATGTGATTTCACACGGCCGTGTGGTTTGTCTGCGTTTGATTTTTATTTCCTACTCCCGTCAGAACTCTACCAGTGATCTCTCAAAGCACCTATATAAAGCGGAACAAGGCCTGCATGAATTTATAACATCATACAACATACAATACACTAAAATACACTACGGTTACACAAATCAAGACTTCTATGAGAGGAGGGCAATTCTACGAAGAACACCACAAGACCTTTCGCATCTACAGAAGTACAAGAGTTCGAAGACTTGGAAGGAGGATCCATCCTAACAAGAAGGGTTCTTTCTTTATTAGTTTAGATTCTAGTTTGTACTTACACGATGTCAGACTATTTGATTTCAACTTTGTCTATAATATGTTATCAAATATGTTGGGCTAATCTTTCTGATCCTAGGGCATAATCAAAACTGTGGATTCATGTTAAATCTATATTGATTGTTTTCTTAATTGGTTTATCTATTCTATTATATGAATTCAAATGCTTATTTCTTGTAGACTAGTAAAGTGCACGTGCGTTGCACGTGTACCTTATAATTTTTGTAATGTAATTGTAGATGATCTATTATTATTTTTGTATTTCATGTTTGAATACAGAAGTTGATTGCTTGGAAACCATAGATGAAACTAAGTGATGATCAAAGCATGTTTCGTAATACTATAATATCTTGAAACACTACAAGAAAACAATCAAATTCCAAAAAAATAATTTCAACGAAATAGAAGACTGTTGGAATTTTTAAAATTCCAACGGAAATTCCAATGCTACATTATATCATTGGAAAATTCCAACGATAAACAAAATCGTTGGTATAAACTGTTGAAATTTAAATTTCAACGGAAATTCCTACACCACAACAAACTTTTGGAAAATTCCAACAATAATTCCAACAGTAATAAAATCGTTGAAATAAACCATTGGAAATACTATTGGAATTTTAAAAATTCCAACAAAAATTCCATCGCTAAAACATACTATTGGAAAATTCCAACGAAAATTCCAATGGTACACAAAATGTTGGAATTAATCGTTGGAATTTCTGTTGGAGGGGAAGTTTAAGATATTAGATAATGAGATAAAATAATTGAATATCCAACGGATATATATCATTGGAATTGCCATTGGATTAAATTCCAATGGTATAACTCCGTTGGAATTGGAGTTTTTTTTTTCTAACCATTATATATATATTCCAATGGTATAACTTTGTTGGAATTAGTGTTGGAAAAATATTGGAATTTTTTCCAACGGTTGTATATTCCAATGGATAAATACCGTTGGAAGTACCGTTGGAATATTTTTCCATTGGAATTTTGCCATTCCAACGGCCATTTTACCGACGATGTATTTTCTGTTGGAATTTCCGTTGGAATCGATAATTCCAACGGTAATTGACCATATTCCAACATATTTTTTCCGTTGGAATTTCCTTGTTTTTCTTGTAGTGAATGCTATGATTCGCAATATTTTGCACTTTTTTTTTAAATTAAAATTTGCCGCTTATTTAATTTTTCATAATTTCTAAACTCATAAACTTAAAGATATGTAATTTTTCATTTTTTTTAAAAAGTAAACGCACCACATTCAAACAATTTTTGACAAATTACTTCATCAATTAATTTGTTATCCATAATAATTTGACATCCATTTGCCATCTCAAAATATAAACCAATACATGAACCACGACAATACTTAAAATTGAAGCTAAATATTGAACGAATTGAAATTTCAATAATCCTTATCCTGTTTTATTTTTGAACTTGACATTGTCTTCTTGTTTCTTGACTTTGACACTCTTTTGGCATATCTTTTTTTATGCTCGGTAGAGTTGCTTCATCATCACTCAATATGTGGATCTGACTGACATTTTCAAGCGTTGCGTTTTGTTTGTTTTCGTCTTCTCATTTTCCCATGTCATCTGTGTTTTGTGCTCTAGGATAATAGATAGACATAGTTGATGTCTTTCTCTTTTTTTTTTTTTTTTTTGTTTTTGAAGTTGATTTGATCTTTTCGGTTGCATCAGCTACTACATTAAGTTTTCCATTGGAAACTTGTACTTTTTTGTTGAGGGCAATGAGAAAGCGAAAGTCTTTCAACGTTTGCAACAACAAATCTTTGTAGTATTTTGATTGATGTTCTCCCTATTGAATGTCAGTAATAATTCAATCTTAAGATAAAACATAATCATTTCTAATTAGAAAGGCTGAAGAGTTTATAATTCCATAAATTCAATTTTGCTTTTATCATAAAAATGCAATTATACTCAACTTGTTTGAATATTCTATTATATATCTTATGAATACCAAAAATAAAATTTCTATAAATACAAATAATATATTAAATAATAATATTACCTGCTCAATTGATGTTAAATACTCACATACCGGACATCCAATAGATACTGTTGCAACATCCTCAAACATGGTTATGAATGCACTTTCCTCCCCTTGTACTACATTGACTACCACTTTGTATCTGGAATTCGTAAAGATATATTAGTTATATGACATATGAATATTTTTTTATTTTTTAAATGAATAATTAATATTTTGGTGTTGTTTCAATTTTTCGCCATTGCATTTATTGCAAGTCACATTCTCCTTATCTTTCAACACTGAAGCATCACAATTTTTGCATGAGTCATACCATATGGTAGATGTGTTCTCAATTCTATCAATTACTCCCTTGAAACATTAATATATATCCTGTAAGGGAACACGGTTAAATTACAACATAATTATTTGATTGTGTTAGTAATTTAATAAAATACTACATGGTCATAACAAAAAAAAACATGAAATTATAATGAATGTACCTCAAATAGTGTATGTCTTTTGTATATGTATTACTCACTGCAAACTTCCAGGTAAATAAATTGATGTCTTTATTGAAGATTATTACTCCAATGTGTATTTCCTACAAAAAGATAGGAATTTTGTTTTAATCTTTGCCAAACCTTAATTTTGTAAACAGGAAAAATTCGATTTTGTTTTTCTTATCTCATCGTCCGTCATTATCATTTTACGGATTTTCGTAGACAAGTTTATTCCGCATGATGTCTCTAATACAATCCGCAACACTTTCAATCGTATTTTGAATTTTTCTGCTTGGTTTTAAGAAGTTTTAATGGGCTGACTGGATCCATTGACGTAATTGATTTCTTCCATGTATTACAATACATGTTAAAAAATAAAATAAAAAATGGAGTTTAAATGTAATTGTTAAAAAACATAGATTGATCAATTAGCATACTATGTATTTGTCGGTAAAACATATAATTAAAGTGATCAAGTAGCATTAGAATTATTCTCTAAAATTATCAGGTGTGATTGACGGGTAATATATTTTTCAAATAATGTTGTTTAATTATTAATGTAGTTAATTAATTATTGAACAAAACTATCAATGTTTTTTATTGTATATATATTTTTTGGACAATCTGATGCTGGTGGTGTTAGAGAACGTAACTATCCCTTAGCTTTATCACGCAGAGAGAATGCGAAAAACCGACATCGAATGATATCCTCAAAAACACCATTCATCTTAACAATATCACAAATTTCTAAAAATTGCGCCAGATGCGCATTTGGATCCTCAACGGCTCTACCCTAGGAAACAAATATTTATATTGGTACCAGTTCTAATCAATTAAAACTTTGTCACTGTCCAACAAGAACATCACAAAGTAAACTAAAGTATAAAAAAAATAATAAAAAAAAAACGAATAATAGAAGAGAAATGCATAAGCAAGAATTGAAAGTACAAATTTGCAGTCCCTTCAGGTTGGATTTGAAAAGATAGTACTCGAAATGGGAGTACAATTTGTTGTAATTTCTTCTTATTGTTACCTCTTTTTCTTTTTGAACCATTGAGTTCTTTCCTTGCATTTTCTGAAAGATTGCTGAGTGAAAATTGGGAGTCTTTGGATTTCTTCTTGTGTTTGTTTGAAATGATAATTTGTATCAATTAAATCCCTACTTATATTATCTCTTGTTTCTTCAAAGACGCTTCTGCATCTCTCCGCTGGGGAAGAGAGTGAACATTAATTGAAATTCTTTGTACATAATTATGTACTTATTAATCCATCTATTACTAATTAACTAATTATTTAATGTACTACGTAATTCAAAATTTAAGATTCATGATTTTGGTAGAAGTGGTATATGTAGTGATGACATGCATATATTTTACTGTACATGATAAATGGTTGAAGAACCGACATTACAACATAAATGACATAATGTAGCACCCAAAAAATGTTACCTAATATCCGTTTAATGTTACTATAGACAAAGTAGCACTTTTTATGTTGATGCAGTTGTCCGTGCTACATATAGTCTAAGGTATCACTTTTAAATTATTTTTGAATTAATGGTATTTAATTGTTAATGTAGTTAATTAATTATTGAACAAAATTATCAATGTTTTTTATTGTATATATATTTTTTGGGTAACTCAGGTTCCAGGCTTACACCTTACTATGCGTGACGCGTGAGGACAATAGTTCAAGCCCTTTATTGCTGCACCAATGTATACCACATAATGTGCATAGGTTGTCTAGTCTTTTTGGTGGGATATATTGACGTACAAGCAGAGCCTTGTAGGTAAAAAGAAAAAGTATATTCAACTCCCAAATAAAATAACTGAAGTCATGAATATTATTTTTTTGTAAAATAAAGATATCTCCATATTAAAATATTAATTTAAACCTTTTTTTGGAAAGTAATAAATTATATAGATAAAAGAACACGAAACAACGCTCTCGATATTTGAGTCCAATTTGCGCCTTTTGAAATTTTTTATTTTTGTAAAATATTCATAATTTTTAACAAAATACAACCAAATCAATTTATGTAATTGTTACACGCACTATTATGAAAATAATTTGGTCAGAATGAACACCCTTATTTGGACTATATATATATATATATGGGTGTCAATTTGGGTTTGGTTTGAATTTATGAGTTTGTGGGTCGAAATCAGTCAACCAGGACCCAATAATTATTTATGTTAGAATCTTAAATCCGAATCCGACCTATTTATTTCATTGTTAACCCAGATCCGACTTGTTTAACACATCTAACAATATTTTTTTAAAAAAATAATCACTATGATATGCCATTTAATTAATAATAAATATTACAATTCACAACTTAAAAAAAATAGAATTACATAAATACATAACATACTAATAATATTTTGAGAACATCATACAAAAAGACATGCAAAATAATTACAATTATGGAGGTTTTAGCATTTAAGTTTTAAGGACATATCTTATTTTTTTCCTTACAATTAATTATTTACTTATTTTTTTAAAAATTATAAACGCGTTAGACAAGTTAAATGGGTCATAGCAGGTTTACCCAAGCCCGATCTGTTTAATTTGCGGGTTATTTGGATTTGAACCAATTTCGGCCCAGTCCCGTGAAGTCTAGACCCGTACCAATTAGTTTTATATTAGGTTCGTATTGGGTTTGCGGGCCAGATCCAAAATTATGACCCATATATATATATTAAGTTAACTGTTCTATAACCTTAAGATCTGTTTTTAAAATATCGAACCAAAATTACTTTATTAATTTTTTTCGTTAGAGAACTAAGATATGTTTTTAAAATATCAAACCAAAATTACTTTATTATTTTTTTCCTTAGAGAACTAAAAATTGTAAGTGTCCTGGAATGCATTCCATCAAGTCAAAAAGGATCCTATAGATTACAGGAAATGAAAGTTTGTTAATCCATCTAACGAACCTATAACCTTTATATGCACATATTATTAAGTTTTAAATGCTCACAGTCTTGGTTGTTTTTTCTTTTGTCAACTTGAAAAACCATTTACATAATTTACCTTTGTATGTACTTGTGCAAAAATAGATGAGAGTAAATAAAAAAAATCATTGAATTCTAATTAAATTAGATTGAATAAATTTAACATGAAATTAACATTAATATTTAAATGTCATATTAAAGAACAATCATTTCTGAAATTGTATCTTATTATAAGGATACATTGAAATTTGAATGGTCCTCTTTGAACTTTGAGAATGATAATTAAACCTTGAAAATTACAAACTGAAAAATAATACATAATGAGGTGTTACAAAAGAGAATTCATAGTTGATAAAGTTATGAGAAAATAGAAAATGGAAAAGGATTCAAAATTATGCCAGTGAATCATTTGTTGTAATTCCTGCATTTTATATTTCAAACTTGGAAGCTTTAATCACTATTTTTCGATCTTTCACTTATGCAAATCATATTATGTTTCCAAATTCCAGAAAACACAAGAATAGTCTTAGGCGAAGAATATAAACATAATTAGATTGGGAACTTATCAAATTATTCTGATTATTAAATCTCAAACTTGACAATTCTTATGAAGTTATTATATTCATTTTTTAAAGGCTAAGGCGGTGAAATGCATTTCAAAGTTTATTGCTTTTGACTCCAATTTTAAACATACATTTTCTACTATTGCTTCTGGTAACTTTGATCGATATTTTTATATTTGTGGCATCATTTTGTGTTTCAGTTCTTCGGGGAGTGCATTTGGATCTTTTTTTTTCTTTGCTCTTTCTTTTTTCTTTTTCAATTTTTTCATTTACTGATCTTTCAATCGTAACATTACTCCGAAAAGTTGGTTCTTTTTCTATTTATCACCATTATTATCAACCATATTTAAACTTTTTTTTTGAAAGATGGACTAAGTTGTTAATATTTGATAATCTATATATGTGTAAACTATCAAGACTACATATTAATTATTAAAAGAATAAAAGTAAACATAGACCAAGTTGAATGACTGATCAAAATGTATATTTCCTGGACATTAGATAAAAATTGACGAAATGAAATTTATAACGGAATAAGAAGATCTAAATTTAAAAACTATTGAAAACATACATATTATAGCTAATGAAAAAAACTAAGGAAAAAAAATAGATTCCTCATTAAAAGAAAACCAACAGAAAACCAACAGAAAACCTTGACGGCATAAAAAATACAAATCATGCTACCAAGTCCACTAACATATTCAGTAAAATGGATGAAAACTGAATACTCGAAATGAAAAGTGAGAAAGACTGCATTCATAGAATTTCTGTTTGGAGAAATACGACGAATGATGCAACACATTTATCATGAATTCTATCTGATCTCATTTCAACTACAAAAAGCAAAAAAATAATAAGAAGATTCTCTATTGATGACACCTTTTATTTTTTTGATTGGTACGCATTCGCATCGATTAATTCTTTGAAATGCAATTCAATTGTTCTTTTCTGGAATAATAAATAAAAAAGATGTGAGAGTAACAAATTATCCAACTTTCCATAATTTTATACATAGGAAAATATGAAAATACTCGAAAAGAAAATTATTCGATTCATCTAATTTATGCAATCCAATTTGACAAATTATACAACATGAATATTATATATTACAATTCACTATAAGTCTAAAACCGAAATAACTTACTCATCAACTCATTAATCATAGTAATTCTGATCTTCTAGACATGGAGTTAACTCAATCAATATCAGCTCCAGATTAACAAACGACTGAAGAGAAAAATTGGATCGGTTTTTCGGTTTCCTCTTATGCTAAAAGGGATGTGGCTTTTTGATTTTTCGGGATGGCCGCGTATGTGTTGGGAGAGAACTTCTTAATGCGCCGACGGACTATCGAATCCTTTTTCTCCTTTCAATCTCTCTTCACTCCACAACCATTAAGATTGTTTTCTACTACCTTGATTGTCCAAAGTTGGATGGATTCAGGGACCAGATCCTCCAATCCTATTCTTTCCGAAATCTGATCGGCAAAAATCCGATCTGCGTTTCTATTCTTATTTTTTCTTTCCGAATAATTGATCCACTGACAATTCAGTAATTCACTCAATTTGTTTTGGTTGTGTACTTTTTCTCGGTTTCTTTTCATCATTTTGTTATCCCTATTATTCTTTCTTTATTATTCTTCTTTATGACTCTGGAATAAGAAAAGTCGATCGATTGAAATTGCAATGTGGCATAAGAAAAGCCAATCGGCTGAAATTCTTGGTCAGTATATTTTTAATACCACTATGAATTTATCTTAAATCATAAATTACTTTTTGGCCATTAGAATCAGAATTAATACCACTATGAATTTGTCTTTGTACCTGTCTTTCAAACTTCTCTTATACATTTTCCTTCTCTTAATTAATTCTTAACATCTTATCTTAATTCTTAGCATATGTAATTACACTTTAAACCTCATTTATCTCTAAAACATAAGGATATTTTAGTCTAACAATATTTTTACAGAAATATTCATCCTTTTAGAGGTGTTAGGGATTATCTGATAAATAATTTGCATGTCATATTTGTTAGTTCATAATTCGGGAGATGAGTTCTAACAAAGGAAAATCGAGTTTAGACATAAACAGATGTAACGTGTCGGGAGACCTACAACTGTTTATGGGGAGTATTTCAATTCAAAGACCTTTTGAGAGTTAATAATAATTGCAACGTGCCGAGAGACCTACAATTATTATTAATCAGCTGTTTATGCGCCATTGGGGAAGGGGAATAAAGTAATTTAGGAATTGAACCCATAGAAATACATAATCTGGTTTTGATAAACATTAATGGATTTAAAATTGAAGAAGCATGTTGAGATTATGTGCCTAGGGTTGCTTTCGTATTTGTTGAAAAGACTTGTGGAGTTCGGGTTTTTACAAATTTACATATTTATTTTGACTTGTTAATTTAAGATTAGATTAGATAATAAAACTTGTGATTTTTCAGTTGCTTCAATAAAATTAAAATACAATAATTACTATAGCTTAAGTGTTTCATATTCAATCCTTCAGGAATACGACCTTCCTCGCCATTATCTGCTAGGTACGCTGTACAGTAGCAGTATAGTGAGAAGATTTTCACGATCAAGTTCGCCGTTGCCGAGGACTGAATGATTCAACTTAAATATAGTAATAAGTAGTTCAATCTTAATTGAAGCAATATTCTTTTTTTTTCTTTTTCCTCTTTTTTTGTAAATATTTTTTATTTTTATTTTTGAATTTTTTTGTAAATTATATTTTTTATTGCTTTGGTTCTAACGTTGTTTTTGTTGAGTGCAGATAGTGCATGATCACGCATTCCAGATCTACCCAACCAATTCCCATTAATTTAGAGATCGAGAAGACAACTAAACAGTTAAGAAAAAGAACTAAAACAATAGCGGATGAGAACAATCAGAATGTTTTGAAGAATAGAAATAAGAAGGAGCACCCACTTGTGGCGAACGGACGAAACCGAATAGAGGAAAGGCCCACGAGAATGGCAGTTAGGGACTACTTTCAGCCAGAAGTTAGTCAATGGTATGGTGGCGTAGCCCGTCTGCCAATTAACACAAATAAATTCAAACTAGAACCAGCACAGATCCAGATGGTTTTAGAAAACCAATTTGGGGGAAAAGCCGTTCATGATCCGAATGTGCATCTAGCGCAATTTTTAGAAATATGTGATACAGTTAAGATGAATGGTGTTTCTGATCATACCATTTGAGGCCGCCTTTTTGCATTCTCTCTACGCGATAAGGCTGAGGGATGGTTATGCTCTTTGACACCACTCACAGTAGATTAGGCTGAACTAAGTCAACGGTTTCCGGCCAAGTATTGTCCCCCTAGTTAAACGCAGCAGCTAAAAAGTGAGATCGCCCATCTTAGGCAGTTAGATGCAGAGCAGCTATATGAAGCATGAGATAGGTTTAGAAAGTTGTTGAGAAAGTGTTGTCAACATGGATACCCGACTACCAATAGGCACAATATTTTTATAATGGTTTAAGTGGCAACACGAGAACTATTATAGATGTTGCATCTGGGGGTGCAGTACTAGGAAAATATCCAGATGAGGTACTAAAATTGTTAGAAGAGATGGCAAATAATAGTTACCAGTGGCCATCCGAGAGATCCGATGATAGACGTATCGCAGAAATTCAGGATGAGGATAAGATTGCCATGCTCACCGAGCAAATATCCATGCTAAGTATGAAACTGGATGCGATGCAACAAGTAACTTTAAGAGAACCAACAGTTGTTGTAGAAGAGGCGAATTTCGTAGGACAGCAGAATTACAACAATAACTACAGAAAAAATCAGGCGCTTACATATTATAATTCGGGGCTGCAAAGGATTATGATATGGGGAATCGAGGTAGAACAGAGTTAAGGGAACAAAAACCATCTCTAGAGGAGATGTTAGTCTCATTTATCAGAGAAACTACAACAAAATTAAATCAAGATGAGGCTAAGATAGACAGAATTGAGGATCAGGTTACTCAGTTGATACTAATATGAATGAAAGACTGAGATCTTTGGAAAAATAGGTGGGCAGATAGCCACAACAGTGGGTGGCCAACACCAGAAAGACAAACTCCAGAGTAATACAGGGGTAGATCTGGGGGAACAGTGCAAATCCAGTCATCTGAGGAGTGGAACATGATATGAAGGTCCAAATATGCCAGTTGAACAAGAGACAGAAGAGGAAACAATTGAGGAATAGGACACGGCAGTAGAATCTGAGCCAAAACCAGTGGAAAAACAAAAGGTAGTCTCTACTCCAACAATTCCAAAAATTGAGGTACCTATCCCATTTCCCGCAAAGGTTTCAGAAAAAGAAATTAGAAGATTAATTTGTTAAATTTTTTGAAACTTTTAAGAAAAATTCAAATTAATAAACCTTTTGCGGATGCTTTAGAATAAATGTCAAATTATGCTAAAATTCTGAAATATATTATGGCAAAGAAAAGAAAAAAATTCGGAATATGAAATGGTAAAACTAACTGAGAAGTGTAGTGTGATTATTCAAAGGAAGTTACCCCAAAAGCTTAAAAATCCTGGGAGTTTCACAATTCCTTGTGTAATTGGGAGTACAACCTTTAATAAAGCACTATGCGACTTAGGTGCTAGCATATTTAATGCCATTATATATATTTCGGAAATTGGGATTGGACGAGGTAAAGCCTACGACAATTACCCTACAATTAGCGGATCGTTTGATAACATATCTGAAAGGGGTGATTGAAGATGTATTGGTGAAGGTAGACAAATTCATCCTTCCAGTGGACTTTATAGTGTTGGAAATGGAAGAGGATCGTGAGATTCCATTAATTCTGGGAAGACCATTCTTAGCCACAAGTAGAGCATTAATAGATGTGCAGAAAGGTAAGTTAACATTGAGAGTAAATGATGAACATGTATTATTTTCGATCTATAAAGCTATGCAATTCCATGAAAATTTGAACATTGCAACATGATTGATGTATCAACACCATGCATGGAGGCTGAGTTTGAACAAGTTGTGATGAAAGACGCATTGGAATGGTGTTTGAGCCATTCGCAGGAGACAAAAGGTATGTGTTTTGATATTCCTAACAATGAAATTCTCGATTATGTGCTTGCCTTAGATTCAGTGGAAGAGAAAATACCGAAGAAAAATACGCAAAACCAGTCACACGGCCTGATCGTGCGACAGATACCTTCAGGGGCAAACAAGGCACACAACCGTGTGCACGTACACGGTCCAACCGTGCGACAAGGGGGGGAAGGTGAAGACGGAGCCCACGACCGTGTGAATTCACATGGTCAGACCATGTACTCTGTCTCTGAAGATGACAATTTCAATGCACATGGTCATGTGAATATACACGACCCGACCGTGCGATTTGCTCCTTTAGTCCCACGTTCGACGGATGAGCTTCCGGCTTCACCAGAATATAAACCTTTTCCACGCCATCTGTAATATGCATTCTTGGGTGAAAATGAGACATATTCGGTAATAGTTTCTTCTTCCCTTACTGCAGATCAATTAGAAAAACTGCTTAAAGTCTTGAGGGAACATAAAACTGCTATTGGTTGGTCTATTTCTGATTTAAAATGTATAAGCCCCTCGATTTGCATGCATAAAATAAGAATGGAAGATGATTGTAAACCTTCTGTGCAACACCAACATAGACTTAACCCAATTATGCAAGAGATCGTTTAGAAATAAGTTCTTAAACGGTTAGATAATGGAATCATATTTGCTATATTTGATAGTAATCGGGTTAGTAAAAAGTGAAACTGAAGAAATTATAGCCACTAGGGTTGTTACGGGTTGGCGTATTTACATTGATTATCGAAAGTTAAACGCAATAACTCGCTAAGATCACTTTTCCTTCCCCATTATGTATCAAATGTTAGATCGTCTTGCAGGTTATGAGTATTATTGCTTTCTGGATGGGTACTCGGGATATAATCATATTGTGATTTCTCCTGAGGACCACGAAAAGACAACATTTACATAACCATATGGTGTTTCGCATTCCGTAGATTGTCATTTAGGTTATGTAATGCGCCTGCAACTTTTCAGAGTTGTATGATGACGATATTCCATGGCATGATTGAAAACATAATGGAAGTCTTTATGGATGACTTCACGGTTTTTGGTAGTTCGTTTGATCATTGATTGCATAATCTAACCCTTGTTTTGCAGAGGTGCGAGGAGACGAACTTAGTTTTGAATTGGGAAAAGTGTCATTTTTTGTGGTACGAGATTGTATTATACTCGGTCATCGTGATTCCTCTATAGGTTTAGGAGTTGACTGAGCAAAGGTGGTAGCAATTAAGAAGCTTCCATCTCCAAAGAATGAGAAAGCAATAAGGAGTTTTATGGGACATGTGGGTTTTTATCGACACTTTATTCGTGATTTTTCAAAAATAACCAAACCCCTTTCCCATTTTATTGAAAAAGATGTACCTTTTTCTTTTACCCATGATTGTTTGCAGGCATTTGAAACACTGAAAAAGGCTCTAATGAGTGCACCAATTCTGATCACACCCGATTGGCGTCAGCCATTTGAAATAATGAGCAATGCGAGTGACTATGCAATAGGAGCAGCATTGGGACAAAAACGCGATAAGCTTTTTCGTGTAATCTACCATGCAAGTCGCACATTGGATCCAGCACAACAAAATTACATTACGACTGAAAAAGAATTACTTGCAGTGGTTTTCGCTTTTGATAAATTTTGGGCATACTTGATTGGGACAAAAACAATAGTCCATACGAACCATGCTGCGGTCAAATACCTATTCACAAAGAAGGATGCCAAGCCAAAGCTCATTCGATGGATACTCTTGCTACAAGAATTTGATATCGAAATTTGGGATTGGAAAAGATGCGAGAACATGGTAGCAGACCACCTCTCACAACTCGAGCAGACGACTAATGGGAACGCAAAAGGCACAATAATCAAAGAAACATTTTCGGATGAGTTAATTCTGATTGCTGAAATGACCATCCCCTAGTTCGTTGATATTGTGAATTATTAAGTAAGTGGGGTTCTACCACCAGATATCACATATCATGCAAGGAAGAAATTTCTTCTTGATGTGAGATATTTATTGTGGGATGAACCTCTATTATTTAAAAGATGTGCAGATTCAGTTATTAGGACATGTGTACCTCAAGAAGAATGGGCGAGCATTCTGGAGCAATGCCATTCATCGCCATGTAGGGGCACTTTGGCCCAACGAGCATCGCGGTTAAGGTATTATCATTCGTTTTCTTTTGGCCTTCTATTTTCAAAGATTGCTATAAGTTTGTTTTGTAGTGCGATAGGTGTCAACACATGGAAACATTTCAAGGCGACAGGAGATGCCATTGACTAATATAATGAAAGTGGAATTATTCGATGTGTGTAAAATATACGTGCATTTGGAGGCTTATTTTGATATATAATTGATGCATTTGCACGCATATTTGGTGTATTTTACTTGGTTTCCTTTGAAGGGCGTGATACTGCGTACTCTAGTGATTTTTTTTTTGCAGAAAATGGAGCTAAATTGGACAAAATGTGATAACATGTTTCAAATGTATGTCAAAATACAAGGTACAATCAAAGGTATGAAGGAAAAAAGCATGGACGGCCAAACAAAAGGGAATTTCCTTCAAAAAACGTCAAAACGCGCTAACAGTTTCCAGCACTGGCAGTGTTTAGTATTTTGGTCATAAATTTCTCTACAAAATTGATATTGAGGTGATTCAAGTGGATATGTAAATCTAAGAGAAAGGTCTACAACTGTCGTGAAGACCCTAGAAGCCAATTAAGATTGCACGACCCGACCATGTGGGTTGACACGGGCGTGCGACGTAACTGAGGCTGAATTGGTCTCCTTTTCCTACTCAAACTCTATAAGTGATCTCTCCAAGCATCTATAAAAGGGACCCAAGGCTTGCACGGAAATCCATCACTTCATACAGAGAAAACACATCAAATAACACAGGAATGACGGAATTGAAGAGCTTCTGAGAGCAAAAGGCTAGGTCGCGAAGAATACCACAATGCTTTCACATCTACGGGAGCACAAGAGCTTCGAGGGCTTGGAAGGAGAATTCATCCTCACAATAAGGAGTTTTCTTTCTATGTCTAAGAACTCTTATCTGTGCTTATGTGATGTCATAATGTTGATTCGAATTTGTCTATGAGTTTGTAATCAATGTTTGGCATATATTTCGGATCTTAGGGGCATAATCAAAACTGTGGATTCATGTTAAATATGATTATTTGTTTTCTTAATTAATTAATTCATTTTATTTTATGAATTCAAGTGCTTATTTATAATTGGTTTTTATTTGGCCAATAATTTGCATGTCATATTTGTTAGTGCAAAATTTCGGTTGATGAGTTCTGACAAAGACGAAAATCGAATTCAGACATAAATGGATGTAACGAGTTGGGAGACCTATAACTGTTTGTGGGGAGTCATTCAATTCAAAAATCTTTTCGGAGTTAGTAATAATTGTAACGAGTCGGGAGACCTACAATTGTTATTAATCAACTATTTATTCACCGCCTGGAAGGGGGAGTAGACTAACTTAGGAATTGAACCCATAGAATTGCATGAATTGGTTTTTAAAACTTTATTCACATTTAATATTGAAAGCATGTTAAGATTATGTGCCTAATGTTGCTCTTAAAGATGTTGAAAATACTTGTGGGGTTCACAAATTTATTTTTCTTTCTTTTATTTTCGATTTTTAGTATTAAATAACTCAAAATTCGGTCGCTTCAATAAAATTGGAATACAATGTTATTATAGCCTAAAGTGTTTTAAATATCAATCCTTGAGGAATACGACCTTGCTTGTCATTATTCTATAAACTACACTGTACACTTACAATTGTATGAACCAAAATATTTTTGGCGAACAGGGGTATAGATTTCATGGGACCATTTCCAGTTTCAAATGGGTACATGTACATTCTCCTTGCAGTGGATTATGTATCCAAATGGGTGGAAGCAATCCCTACTAAAACAAATGATGCCAGAATTGTGTTGAAATTTCTGCAAAGGAATATCTTCACAAGGTTTGGCACTCCACGAGCACTTATTAGTGATGGAGGATCTCACTTTTGTAATAAATTGTTCAATAATATGATGGAAAAATATGGAGTGAGACATCGAGTAGCCACCTCCTACTATCCACAGTCAAATGGGCTAGCCGAGGTTTCAAATAGGGAGATTAAGCAAATCTTAGAAAAGATGATTAGTACAAATTGAAAATATTGGGCTTTAAAGCTTGATGATGCTTTATGGGCTTATCTACGACATACAAAACACCCCTTGATATGTCTCCGTATCGATTAGTCTTTGGGAAATCATGCCACCTTCCTGTGGAATTAGACCATAAGGCATTTTGGGCAGCGAAAAAGCTTAACTTTGATTTGACAGCAGTAGGTGAGAAAAGAAAACTGCAAATAAGCGAATTAGAAGAATTTCGCCAAGATGCATAGGAGAATGCCCAGATCTATAAAGATCGCACAAAAAGTGGCATGATAAGAGAATATTAAAAAGAGAGTTTCTACCCGGGCAAATGGTACTTTTATATAATTCTAGATTGAGACTTTTTTCGGGTAAACACAAATCAAGATGATCGGGTCCATTTGTTATTAAAAAGGTACTATCATCGGGAGCCATTGAATTGTTAGCAAAGGATGGTCGAGCCTTCACAGTGAATGGGCAAAGTATTAAACATTATAGTGAGAAAGGAACGCAATAAGAAATCTCGACTATCTGTTTAATCGAGCCGTAAGACAATCAATAAGTACTTTTTATGCATTCTTCTTTTTTTGATAATTTCCTCATATATTCAAGACGAAGCATAATATAAGTTTGGGAGGGTAGTCAAGTATGCGTAAATAAGTATTGTTGCATTTTTGCATTGCATTTATGACTGCATGTAGAAGCATAAAAGAAATTGCGTAATTTTTTTTTAATTTTCGATTTTTTTGTTTTCATGTTTTAGCACGTTTATCGCTTTCGCACATTTATTGCTTTTTTTTAAGTTAGACAAACTCAAAAATGTATAAAAAGCTTCCACATGATTTTTACTACGAGCATTTGATTTTATGAGATGAACTATTTTAGTGAATAATGTGATGAATTGTTGAGTAGATGTCTTTTGCATGTTTGGCATTGATTGAGAAAATTGGGTATTTGAGCATGATGCGAAAAATAAGCATGTGAGCTTTTGTGCCTTTAACTGCTTTTATCATATGCAATCTTTTTTTTCTTGAGTGTGTCATTCATGATTATTAGAACTCTAGAACTTGCATTGGTATCATCTATATTAAAGCCATGTGTGTGTGCAATTTTTGAAGATGATTTAAGGCCATTTTTGTTTTAGCCTACTTAGCCTAAAAAGCCTACCTATGAACTCATGATTCCCTAGTTAGCCACTTTGAGCCTAAACTTTTTATTGTTAGCCACATTTTGAGCTTTGAACTTAAAACTATATTTTTATCCCTAAAACTTGAGATTATATAAGATGAATACTTTGAGGTAGATGTGGCGAAATATTGAGAAAGAATGTTGGCAAAAGAAAGAGGGATGAAAGTGAATAGGTGAAAAAATGATGAAGCTCGAAAAAGAAAATAAATTTGTGAATAAAAACAAAGAAAAAAATCGACCAAGAGCAAGAAAAGAAAAGAAAATTTCTGAAAACATTTTGAGATTTTTTTTTTTTTTGAGAGCTCAAGGCAAAAGAAAGAAGGCAAAAGGCCTAAGAATGAAAAAAAACATGAAAAAAGGTGTAGTATGAGTTGAAAAGGAAAAATAATTTGAGAAAATGAGTTTTATGATAAAATTGGGTTGGTGAGTTGAAGTCTGTGTACTTAAATTCTATTTGCTCAAGTCAAGTCACTTAATCCAAAATTTCCCTACTCTTACCAAAGAGCCTACATTACAACCAAACGAAGTCCTTTTTTATTCTTAAACTGTGCACACTTGAGTGGTAGAGATGTTAGACAATTTGCAAGCCTATGTGGTAGTTATACTTCATTGAATTGATGTTGAGCATATACACTTCCCATCTAAATTGAGAGTAGAGTGATACACTTTATCTTGTGAGTCGCGATGACGAATACCCGGATGAGTATTGATTATGTCGAACTTGTGATGGATGACTTATATAATAATGAACTGCATGTTTACTTGAATATGGAATTGATTGAAACTAAGTGTTTATAGTATTCTTGTGTGTTCTTTTTACCCCATATGGTTATTATTCTTAGTTTGCTCGAGGACGAGCAATGGTTTAAGTTTTGGAGAATTTGATACATGTAAAATATACGTGCATTTAGGGGCTTAAATTGATACATTTTTGATGCATTTGCACGCATATTTAGTGTATTATAATTGGTTTCCTTAGAGGAGCATGATACTCCGTATACTAGTAATTTTTACAAGAAACGGAGCTAGAATGAGAAGATATCAGTTAGAAGGCCCGGACAAGATTGAAGAATGCGAAGAGATGATCGAATATACGAAGAAAATGAGGAAAAACAAGTTACACGGCCTGGCCATGTAAATTCACACGACTGTGTGAATTGTTTTCGTGTGTTTTTACACGTTCGTGCGACTTCTTCGAGGGAAGAATTTCAGAGACAAAAAATATGACCCGGCCGTGTCATTTCACACGATCGTATGAACTGTTCATAGAAAAAATAGAGACCAAAAGCATTCACACGGCCGTGTGGTTTGTCTGCATCTGATTTTTATTTCCTACTCCTCTCAAAACTCTACCAGTGATCTCTCAAAGCACCTATATAAAGGGGACCAAGGTCTGCACGAATATATAACATCATATAACATACAATACACCAAAATACACTATGGTTACACAAATCAATAGTCTTTTGGGAGAGGATGGCAATTCTACGGAAAACAATACAAGACCTTTCGCATCTACGGAAGCACAAGAGTTCGAAGGCTTAGAAGGAAGATCCATCCTGACAAGAAGGGTTCTTTCTTTCTTAGTTTAGATCTCTTGTTTGTACTTAAATAATGTCAAACTATTTTATTTCAACTTTTTCCATGAATTTGTTATCAAATATGTTGGGCTAATCTTTCTGATCCTAGGAATAATCAAAACTGTGGATTCATGTTAAATCTATATTGCTTGTTTTCTTATTGGTTTATGTGTTCTATTATATGAATTTGAATACTTATTTTTTGCAGATTATCTGATCAATAATTTGCATGTCATATTTGTTAGTTCATAATTCGGGAGATGAGTTCTAACAAACAAAAATCGAGTTCAGACATAAATGGGTGTAACGTGTCGAGAGACTTATAACTGTTTATGGGGAGTATTTCAATTCATAGATCTTTTAGGAGTTAATAATCATTGTAACGTGTTGGGAGACCTACAATTAGTACTAATCAACTGCTTATGCGCCACCCGGGAGAGAATAAACTGATTTAGGAATTGAACCCATATAAATACTTAAACTGGTATTGGTAAACATTAATTGGATTTAATATTGAAGAAGCATGTTGAGATTATGTGTCTAGGGTTGCTTTCGTATTTGTTGAAAAGACTTATGGAGTTCGAATTTTTACAAGTTTATATATTTTATTTTTACTTGTTAATTTTGGATTAGATTAGATAATAAAACTTGTGATTTTTCGGTCGCTTCAATGAAATTGGAATACGATATTTACTATAGCCTAAGTATTTCATATTCAATCCCTGAGTAATACGACCTTGCTCGCCATTATCTGCTAGCTACACTGTACACTTGCAGTATAGTAAAAAGATTTTCACGATCACTTTTCCCACTTAAGTCTTCCTTATTTCCCCCCATTTTACTATCTTTTTCAATTTAAACTCCTTAGAGATTGTTGGTTTCACTTATTTACTATTTTGTTTTCCAACTCCAAATTCCACCGCTCTCATCCACTCTCCAAATTGGCCATTCTCATGAGTGTTATTTTTCAACTCTTCGTTCTTTTAATGCAAATTCTTTCTATGTGCCCAATCCTTCTTCAATTAAAGCAAATTGATCCCCTGGAGATTTTCATACATGAAGTTGATCCAGCAAGATTGAGAAAATTGCACCCTTAGTCCCACAGGATTAGACCTCTTACACCATTAGTCCCGTACTTTGCATTTGTCATCCCACTGTTTTCAAATCTTGCACTATTAGTCCTACAGTTTTAGAGATATGCATAAATAGTCCCACAGTTTATAAAATTTGCCATGCAAGTCCCAAATTACCCTGTTTTTGAATGTATCACATGTTTTGAAAGATTTTATTTTCTGACACCTGTTTTGTTCGTGACATTGTTACACCTACTTAGATCCACTCTCTATTCAGAGGTTTTAAATGGACCATGTCAGGTTTCCAGCCTATAAACTTAACAGGGCATACTTCTGTAATAGTTTTACTAACATGTATACATACTTCAATTTGCCTAAGTTTATTAACATAAATGGATATAGTCCATTACGACCATATCAGGCCTAACATGCTTCCGTAAAATTAAAATATCCCTTAAAATTCATACCTTCTTTGACCGAAACAAAGACCGTGTGAGATGGCTCGCACACCACCAAATGGAAGATTACTGCCCCCAGATCTTTTGACAAACAGCTCCTCACTGTTCAACCTCACCCTCAGGGAAGATGTCTCAAGTTATCCGACTCCTTTAGCAAAAGTGTCAGCCACAACCCTTGGTTCGTTTCCTACTCCAGGCGTACAAGTAATCTTTAAACGGGATAAATTAATAGAACATTATGAAGACATGTTGAAGCAGAAAGCCCCTTTTTATTAAGAACTTATTGAAATATTTATTACATTAGTAATCCCCTTTTGGGAGGAGAGTACTAGTTTAGCCTCTCATATACGAGGTTTGCACTCGAAAATACATAAAACTTAAAACTAAAACACTCAAAATATTACAATTTTTTCACTCAGATTTTATTGTAAGAAAACTAAGGAGAATGTTCGATGTCCCCAGCTTCCTTCAAATTCTGCAATTTATAGAGGTAAGTCCGGACTTGAAAGGCGGACTTCAAATCTTATTGAAACTTATGACGTCACTGCTTACGTCATATCCTGCATTATTATCTCGCCAGCTGGTTTTCTTTTTCTTCCGCGTGACTCAGCCCATGTGATATTTGTCGGGGAATCTTTTAAAAATTTGGTTTATGTGGTCCCCGAGGATAACGCGTCTTGTGAGCTGGGCCCTTGTCTTTTCTAGCTGCATGATCTTGTCGGTCGGGTTTGGGTCGGAATCCTTTCCCAAACTCGGGTTCTTTCTGTTCAGGACATGCTTGACAGATCCGATCGATCCAACGACCAACATGCGCCATATTACAGAATTTCCGATAAGTTTCTTTGCTTGCCGGAATCTTGTTCTCCCACAGAATCCTTCTCTTAGTTTCGAAAAGCTCTTCTACGAATCCTGTTGTTGATCCAGTCATTGAATTCAAAAGGAAAGATCCATTTGCTGAGTTTTGGAAAAACTTGAATGGATATTTGCCTTTGTCCATTTCGGTTAGACAAATCCAAAGACTCTCGTCTGGTAGAAGTTTCATCTTCAGAAAATGCTCCTACTAATACTGGTCCTTCTTCCGGTGAAGATGCTTTTATATTTTTTAAAGCATTTCCATCCGGTCTACTTAGCTTGATGAAATGAAAAGCTTCATTAAAGCCTTTCTTTCTTTGGTTCGAGCGCACTTAGAAAATACTGATTCCAAAATGTCTTCTTCGGCCAAATGTGGATTGTTTGCCAAGTCTCAGAAATCGCTTTCCCAATCTATTTCGGTAATTTGAAATTTCGGAATCTGATGATACTGATATAGATTGAAGCTAGAGCTCCAAACATATACCATTCCCCGTACTTCATTTGGATGACTTCCTGCTTCATCCAAACCCCTGGGATACTTGCACGAGATATCAACTATAATTTTTAAGGTTAATATCTCTCTTTGTAACTAGTTTCTCCCATTGACGTTGATATACCCGCATAGGAGAAATCTTAATCTCGTCGGTTGAACCTTAGATTTGCTTTCCGTGGCCTAAGATTCAACTCTCCTCTTTTACCCCGAGGTCTTTGGGTTGACTTGAAGACTCGGGTTGTGACATCGGAGCTTCAACATTCGTTATAGTTTGTACACCTCGGGGATGCATCACCTGCAACACTTGTGATTATGGTACTTGAATCCATAACCTTCGGGTTAGAGCCCGTTCTCTATTCGCCCCTTTTTGCACCGTAGGAGATGCGGCTGGAAGAGAGGCCCTTGCGGTAGCCCTAAGAACAATTGTCCTTGAGCGAACCGCATGCTCGTATTTGACTAGAAATGGATTTATGGTCAGCTGTTGAAGTCGCCCAAAGAACTTCGCATTGAGACATAACGTCCCAAAATCTCGTTCTAGACTCTCCGGTTTTCCCGAGATGTCTTACTCGTTTAAGGACCTCGCCAAGAACGCGTCCTTCCATCTCGTGTCAAAAAATGCAAGAATATTTTCATGAGATTTTATAATGACAATATCATAATCATAATATTAACATTCAGCTTGCCATCTAAGTAATCGAGCCTTTTCTGGTTTTGATTCAATTTTATTTTTCGGAAAAGCCTTGACACTTGAATTATCAATTTTTAAAGTAAACTTTTTAGCCAAGAAAAATAGAGGCCATTTTTTAAAAGCCTTTCATTGCAAAGAATTATTTCTCGTTGATATGCCATCTGTTTGCTTCACTTTGGTGTGAATAAACCGCAATATCTACATGGCACTTCTTCATTTGGTGTGACCTTAGTAAGAATCGCCCACCAATCATCACTGGCATCTGTGTAAAGAACCAGTTCATCCTCGTCTTGGGGAATTGCAAGCTTTGGAAGCTTTTTACAAACTTATTTTAGTTGCTTAATTCCTTCTTGATGTTCATCTTCCCATTTGAATACTGCATCTTTTTTAAGCAATGGGCTAAACACCTTCTTGTAGTATGTCAGATTGTTAATGAACATCCCAAAGAAAATTAACAACTCCAAGAAAACTCTAAAGTCGCTTCTTGTCTTTCAAAGTGTATCCGAAATCCTCAGATCTTTTCCACAATATGACTCTGTAGAATGATTTCAGATTCATCGATTTCAATTCCGAGGAATTCAATCTGTCTAGTAGCAATCACTGCCTTCTTTTCTGAAAGCACTAATCCTTCCATGTGGCAAACATCTGAAAATATTTCCAAGTGTTTTAGATGTTCTTTCATGTTCTTTGATGCGATAAGGATGTCATCAATATATACGAACATGAAACTGAAATAATCTTTGAATAGATTATCCACCTTCCTTTGATATATCTGGGGTGCGTTAGCCAACCCCATAGTCATCACGTTCCAAATATAATGTCCTTGTGGTGTAGAGAAAGTTGTGAACTTCTTGCTTTCTTCATCTATCTTAATCTGGTAGAAACCAGATTTGCAATCGAATTTTGAGAATATCTTGGCACCTTTGATACAGTTAACCAGATGTTCTCTACCTGGGATATAGTATCCGTCGAACTCCAAAATGTTATTAATCTCCTTGTAATTAATAACAAGTCTTGGCTTTCCTCTTTTGATTTCTCCATGATTTCTGACGAAGAATCCAGGACTGCTGTATGGAGAAACTCCTGGTGAAATCAACTTAAGGTCAAGATGTTCCTTAAGTATCTTCTGCATATCCTCACGATCCTCCTGATTCATAAGGATTGGTTTGAATCTCACGAACTCGTACTCCTTTCCTGGTTTAACCTTTAAGGATGCTTTGAGCTTGTTCTTATCCCACCATGCCAAAGGATTTTCATTATAATTCCTTTGGATCTTCTTCTTGATATCCTCGAGTGATATTTGATCTTCTATAGTAACATCACTCCGTGGCTTCTCCATTAGGGTCATCATCAATTCTGCAATAGCCTCTGGAGGTACTCGTTCTTCTCCTTGTATTCTGAATGAATATAAGTTATTATCCCATCGCTTTGTATCTTTTTGCTTCGAACCATATTGTCGAAAGGATAATAAGGCATCACCAAATCTTCTTTTATCCGCCATTTTTGGATTTCGAAGTTTGGCTTCATCACCACACTGGCTGCGAAAATTAATAGGCATTTTTATGTAAAATGCTTCCCGCAGTCTCTGAACAATAATCTTATGATCACATAATGTTGTGAAAACAAGTCTTCTTGTCTCATTTTCCTGTGTAAATCGTTTGAATGTTTGTAGGAAATTATTTCCTAGCAACACATCTGCTCCTGTATCATGGAAATAGATTGGTGGCATTTTCACTTTGTACCATGGGGTACCGCCTGCGCCTCCTATCATGATTTCTGCTTGTTTAATTCCTCTGTTAAGAATAAGAATTTTTTTAGAGAAATCTCATCCTACAATAGCTGGTAACTCTTCTCCAATTTCTTTAGCAAAAACATCCGAAACTGCGAAGACATATTCCTTTTTGAATCAATATAGGCGGCGAAATACTCGGTCTTGTATTCATCATATAACATTCCGATAGAAATGTATATGGAGAATGGACTAGTGGTCATCCGATTCTGTATCTTTTATCTGCCACTGTGAACTCCATTCCTTCTTGTAATCTTTCCCAAGGTTTATGATCCTCAAGAAATTCAATTCCCAGTATTAATTGTTCTGGGATTTTTCCCGCAACTCCTGTGATAGTAAGCTCAATTTCTCATATCTTCAGGCTTCCTTGATATCTTCTCACTATAGGTTGTTGGAGATAATATAGAACATCACAAGGAAAAATATTATCCTTTTGAGTGATGTCAAATATTACTTCAACTTCTCGCCATCCTTCCGGGCATTTCAACTCTCCTACTGTTTTGAAAACCTCTGGGATGTGCTGAACTGTACTTGGTCTTTTTTCTTCCCAACGGCTGCTACTCGTCATTCTGTCCTGTTGGAAAGACATCCTTCTTGGCTCAACTCTGAGACTTCGACATTTGTTGAAGACAGGTTGATCTTAAATTTTCATATCGATCTCCTTTATAGTTGGAGTCTCAATAACTTCTGGTAGAACCACTCTGGCAAAGTCCTCAAATATTATTGGGACTTCAATAAATTCCTTTCTCAAGAATACTTCTGAATGATGTGTATTCGAGAGAGCATATGACATCTTGTATGTGATCGAGTAGGGTCCGTTCCCTTCTTTCATCAAATCATCTCTTTTGAAATCTTGATGAAGGGTTAGGACTCTGTTGAAATCTCGATCTCCCAGATTGTATGCAATTCTAGGATAGACATTAAATGCCAATTTTCCCGCATACAAATTTCCTGTAACCGCTCCAAGGCATGAATCCTTGAGATGTGAGATTCGCTTGTCAAAGATAACAAGATTGAGACCACCAACCATTTGGCCTAATGGTATCACTCCCTCCAATGTGTGGGAGGTCAGGGGTTCTATCCCCAGTGAAGTGTGTGTGTGTAACCTCAAAAAAAAAAAAAAAAAAGATAACAAGATTGAGTGGCGAATCTATTCCTTCTTTGAATGTTGCTTTAATAATGACTCTTATGGCTCCGACATGAATCCATGAGAGTGTATTTGCAACTTCTCTTTTAACTTTGCTTTTGATCTCATGGATTTCTCTAATAGGGACCAACTGCATCTCGATCAGGTTACCGGTAAACTCCATCGGAATGGCAAATTCTCCGGTTGTTACCCTGTGGATAATTTGGTGTTTTTTATTACTAAAACCAATGTTATCCAAAGCCTTTTCCATAGCTCCGATTGTAAATCCATCATATATCTGAAGCTTTGGATCTTCCTTCATAATTCTCATAAGAGTCTTATGAGAAACCGTAGTGTGAGAGAGGAATCCCGACATATCCTCCCGACTCTTTGAAGAATTTCTTCTTCACTCGATTCCGAGCCGAGTCAATTCCATCGTCAGAATAGATTTCTTCTTCATAGATTCTTTCATCTGAGGGTATATCCTCAAACTGATACACCTGTATAAGATTTTGATAGTAGACAGCTTCTTCTATTTCTGGTGTAGCCTCGAACTGTCTAACTCCTCGTCTTTGATTATGCAGGCGGCATCGGTTGAGATATGCCCTCTTGCTCGCATGTCCAAGAATTGCGATCTTTGAAACTTTCATTAGCTCTAGTATGAGCTCGCTGAAAGTTCTTCTTCCCCGGAGTTCTCACGGTACTTGCTTGATTAGAACCTGATGAAGAGGCTCTACTCCTGCTTGGTGCTGGTCTTTGCCCTGATTTGTAACTTCGGGCTTTTTGTTTTGACCAGAACCTTCTAGGTCTCCATGAAGACCTACTTCTTTTGATGTTGCTTCCCCGGCGGTATGTATGGATTCTCTCCTTCTTTTTCTTATGCCGCCGTGATTGACCTCCAACAACTATTGGGATATCATCATCAACACAACATAGAGGAACTGATTTATTAATTCCTCGTAATCTCTTGTAATTCCGTTATAGTGCTGCTTGGTAGCACCATTCAGATAACTTGGCCTTTAAGAAAGACATTCTTCTGGCCACGGTATCTAAATCCGCTGCATCCTTGTATTCCCTGATAAGCATTTCTCTCCAGGGACTTCGAATTTTTGCAAAGAATAGCTGTGAAGGTTCTTTGTCTCCAATCTTGGACTTCCACCTATACTCGGTGAACAACTTGATATATTCGTCAATATGACAAATATCATATAACTCAAGGCTATAGAGGGCTTGTTTATATCTTTTTCATTTTTCTTCCTCTAATCCCTCAAAGTAACCTGTGCCGATAAAATGAATTTTGAATAATTTTGCCATATCATCGACAATTCCTTTCAGTGATTCTCCTGCTGTGACCGCGCTTTTCATACTTGCTTCGGTCATATCCCATGCAATCCTTACGGATCCCTCAAGACTCATTTCAAGGAGTAAAATGAAGGAATCTTTCGTAAGATCGAGGGTTCCTGCTGCAATTCTCATAGCCGATGCCCATTCATCAATGAGAACTTCTCTATTTTTAAAATCTGGGATATTCAGATTTAACATCCCCATATAGATGTATTAGGTCGAGATGCGATCTTCCATAAGGCGTCTGATAAACATTTGGCCTTCTAGAAGGTTGTCGAGTTCATGCAAGAGGTGGTCGAGCTCCTGTTCCTGAGAGTGTTTCATTCCCTGTGGTGAAATCTCCAGCGTGATGCATTCTCTCGTCCTGGGTTCCATGATTTGAACCCGCACTTTCTGCAACATTGGGATTTACTGGTGGTGGTGGTGGTGGAATTGGTCGACCTAATGGGTCATAGGTAACCAAAGCCATTCCATCTCCTGTGTTCATTTTTAAATCTACAATACCTAATCTCGCGAAGGATTCTGCCAGGTCGTGTAGATCTTTAAGATTTATCTTTTCCATATCCATCACTCTTACTTTGTGACGAATTTTCCTTTGATGATAGCAATAAGCTTTTCATCATCTGTCATTTTTCGTACCACTTCGGTTGGTTTCCCCTTTTGGTGTAAATAGGGGTCTGTCCCGAAATCGATACGCTTCTTTCCTTCGGAAGAACTCGGTCTATCCTCCAGGTTCTTGACTCGTTTCTGAATATCATGAAGGATTTAAAGAGTTTCCTTCTGATATTTCACCATCGTCTCCATCTGGCTCTGGATATGATGAACTTATAGTAGTAGATGAATATAGCGGTTGCCATAATTCTGCACCGTCTTCTGGACTTCTCTAAGGTCTTCGGAGAACTTGGATTTGTCTGGAAGTATCTCGTTCCATTCTGGTACTCCATCAGGAATCATTGTTCTGATGAGCATTCTCATGAACCGCTTCTTGGAGATTCTTCAACTCGACATATAAGGTCTAGTTCACTGTCCAGAAACTCATATGATATGCCGCTCGCATTTCGCATTGCCTCAAGGCTTCCCTATTGGCTCCTGCGCGTTCTTGTATCTCATATTGGTAATTCGAATATGCGATCTTATCCTGGTGTTCTTGTGCATACATCGTCAAAATTTGATGATATGTCCTGTAGGGTGTACATCTCGAATAATTCTCCTCACCAATTGTTAATTACATAAAATAATAAATATAACCAAAAGTTCTTAATAAACCTGGGCTCTGATACCATTTTGAGTCAACAATTCTAAGGCAAATTGGGTATAATGTAAAATGAATTATTTTGGGAACGAAGGTGCAACCCTTGAAAATTATGGGAGCAAATATGCTGAATTTAAGATCTCGGGACTTCTTTTGCAACAATCTTAATCCTATGGGACTATTGCGCAAACGTGGGACTAAAATTGTAATGAAGAAAATCTTATCGGACCATAGATGCAATTAACTCCAGCAAGATTCTAGGCCAAGGGTTCGTACCTCTTAACTGTGGTTTTTCCAAGTTAACCTCCACCAGAATTTTGTTGTCTACCCGTCTCACTTCCAGTTTCTAGTATAATTATGTCCAGAACGTTTCCGAATTTTTCTCAATCTTCCTACCCGTCTCCACACATGACCAGTAAAATGGCAAATTTCAGATATGTATCCACAGTTCCACTGTGTTGAGTGATTCTATAACATCCAGTAACTCCATAGACCTGTCTCGTAGAATCAGACATTAGCCTTTGAAACTTCATGTCTTACCCATTTGAACCCTAATTGTGTCCTCTTGTGAGAAGAACACAAACTGGAAGACGTTATGGCCAATTTCTCGCACCAAGAATGATTTCTTAGTTTGTCAGATACTGGTGACTGTTTTTTAAGTACAGTAAAAATAATCTTCTTAGATTCGCAGGTTCTCCCAATAAGGCTCGTTTCACACTCTACTTTACATTTCGCAACATCTGAAGCTTCCAGAGAAATTTCTTCATTTTCCTCTTTAAAAAGTGTGAAGTCCTTTAGTCTTTCAACTAAATCTTTGTACATTTTGGAAGGGATATCCTGGCCGTCGATTTTAGACTCAAAGTCCTTGGATCTTGCCACCTAAAAGAGGGTAAGAATAAGAAACACATTAGAAGAAATAGGAACCAAAAGAAACCTTAAACACACAAAAAGAGGAAAAAGCACAAAATGATGGTAACAATGGTAGTTGGGCTAATAAAACAAAAATAAATGAAGGACAAAGAGTTCTACCATTATTACAATCATCGAAGGAAAGATGGCATTAACAAACATAAAAATAACATTTATAGCACTAAAAATCAGACATTTGTACCCCAAAGCTATGGCCAAGTGGATTCCACTATGGAGATTCCATACCACCTGTTGATGAAGAATCTAAACTAGGAACGCTACGGACCAAGAAGGAGGACAACCACGTGTCCACGTCACAAGGAATAAAACAACAAAACATGGTTCTCTCCTTTAGAGAGAGAAAATTACGACTCCTATAATAGAAGACTGATTGAATTTTAGCTCATCTTTCCTCTTGCCAGTTTTACGAACTTGATTACTTCTTCTTTCAGAGAGTCATTTTTAGAAGTCAAAGTGGCAACCTTTTTCTTCAAGTCTTCATCCATTTTATAGACTACCACCCATTTATGAAATGTTTTTTTTATACACCTTTTGGAACTCATTCTCACTTGCCTCTTTTTCTTCTTCAAACTCATTATCTGAATCTTCATCACTGGAACTCTTTGATTTTGCAATGGAGACAAAATTAAGGCATGTTTAAAAAAATGGAAAATTTGATTCATACTTGTTTGGTGTTACAACACCAGACATGGAACTGGGTGCGTTTTATTACAATGAACTGTGTCTTACTTATCTAGTGATACTATAGTAAATGCCACGTAGTTGCTCACATTTTCTTCTTCATTATTATCATCTTGTTCTGCCTCTTCATCGCTCCATGTGGTTTTGAATGACTTCCCAATTTTCCTCAGCATGTTGTACACTCATCCTGAATGTGTCCAAACCCACAACATTCACTGCATTTAATGCCTTTTTCTTTCCTGGAATCAAAGATGCCAACTTGTTTCTTTTGAGGAAAAACATTTTTACCCATCTTGGTCACTTTGTGCTTCTTGTTCAATTCTTTGAGATATTTCTCAAAGTTCTTGGTAAGAAAAGTGATAGATTCATTCAAAATTTTCATCATGTTCACCCTCTGAATCATTTTCCATCATTGCTTCTACTTGAAATGCAACTCCTTTGTTTTTCTTCTTATTGTTTTGATTCAAATTCATTTCAAAGGTTTGAAGTGAACTAGTGAGTTCATTCAATTTCATTTTAGCAAGGTCCTTTAATTCTTCAATTGTTGTCACCTTATATCCGAATCTTTGACAAATTTAAAATTTATGTGTTTTCACCTAAGATATAAGATTCATTAACAATATCACAAAGTTTAGCATTAAATTCAACAATTATTTCATCTTCATGCATTCTAAAATTTTCAAACCTAGTGGCAAGAATTTGATGTTTAAACATCCTTACTGTATTAATTACTTCACAAGCAACCTGAAGTATTTTCCATGCCTTTTTTTGCAGATTCTTATGTAGAAATTAAATGCGTTTGAACTGATTTTCATCAATTGCATTAAATATTGCATTCAATGCTTTAGAATTAAAATGTGATATTTGATTTTTAGTAGAAGACCAATCTGTTTCTTATTTCAGAACAATCTCCTCATTGACTGTTTAAGTGGGTGGCGTCCAACCAGCCAAAATGGATCTCCATGCACGTTCATCACAGATTTGATAAATGTCTCATTTTCGCTTTCAAATAAGATTAATTAAATCCAGCAAGGAATGGATGGCGTGAATTGAACTTGCTTCATGAAACTTTCCATGCTCGCAACAAAAAATAACCAGAATCTCACAAATTAGAATTTGTGTCTAGCTCTGACACTAATTGAAAGAATCTATTGTTTGATTTTCATAAATTCTTTGGTGTCAGACAGTGGTGTTATAACACTTAACACAAGCACAATAAGATCACAATACACATCGAAAATCGAAGATAACACCAGAATTTTTAACGTGCTTACATTCCTTAATCTTAATATACCAGGCCACGCCATAGAGAAAACGTACCACTAATTAGAAAAAACAGTTATTACAAATACAACATATGACTTTTATCAATTTAAAGACTCATTCTTTAAATAAACATCATTATTTGTATAAAAGTATTTCTCTAGATGTTTTTCTCCAACTCCAAATGCCTTTGGATGGTTGAATCAATGTACACATTCACCTTCTTCTCCCGAAGAATAAACAACGCAGAAGCTCACAAGAAGTAATCAAGTGAATATTGTATCTTTTTGCTTGATTCCTTCTCTGAGATAAATCGTCCATTTATGCGGCTACAACATCGTGGCTAATCCTACCAAATAGGGTACTTAATTGTTGCATATCCAAAAAGACCACTTTCATTGATCTTTCCTTATGTGAAAAGATCTCAAATATCTTGTCTTCTTTAATCAAGGAATCAATCAGTCAATTAAGACGAAATCAAGGTTTATTCGATGACACCCACTTGGGTGGTACCCAAGTGGGATTTTTTGCTATTTCAGCAAACATTTCACTATTGGCAGAGTGCATAGTGATTTTAGGATATAATAATTTATTTTGATTAAAATATGTAAAATACGAGCAAGTAGATAATTCTAGGTAATTTTCGCAAAATAAGAACATTTTGTACCTTGATTTTTATTCTTCGTCTTTTTCTATAGCGCTCCAATTAGTCTGCTTTTTACTCTCTGCTTCTTCCACCAATTCGTCGTGGTACTATTCGCCGCGTCCTCCTGACTGTGCTACTTTCCCAAAAATATGGACTATTCAGGTGATTTGCAGAAGTAATTTGGACATTTGGTAGATATAGAAAATTTTATTGAAGAGAAAGTTTTACAAGAATACAAGAGTTGTTCTCCATAATGGGAAGTTCTCTGAATTTCTACTTGCCCTTAGGCTTTTTCAGCTACGCATAATGAAAGAAAATATACAAGATAGAATGTGTGTTTTTTGGTGTGAAAAACTTGATCCTATCTGAAGAGAATTGAAACCCTTTTATAGATCAAAGGTGCTTCAATTATTTACAATTTGCGTCATTCATGACGACTTGCTTCAATTATTGAGCTCACATAATGGAGTCTGAGCTGTTTTAAAGAACTCACATGTTCTTGTCCTCTTTTTTGCTAGTGGATGTTGAATCAGTGCTAGCTGTTAGGCCGTCCATTTCTTCTTTTTCTTTGTCACGTTTCCAGTAATTGCATTCGTGTCTTTCTTGGAGTTTTCTGCAAAGTAGTTGGCATGCGGAAGTAAGGGTCCCATTGCCCATGTGAAGTTGTCCCTTGTTGAATTTTTCTTCAAACCAAAGGATTGTTTCAATATCTTTATCAGAAATTATTTTTGGTGACCATGAAGTCATGATTGTCCTTTCTTGACAGTAATTAAACTTGATGTTACTTTCGTCGTTTATTTTTAGCAACTTGTTAATTACTTTCTCTAATCCTCTAATGCGAAGAGGAATGAGGTCCTGTCTTTGTATAAAGACTGTTGTTTCCATCTGTTCAGAGGGATGGTAACTTGCTTGCTCCTTGGCTATACCTATTTCGATATAGTGATAAGGGTTCATAAACTGTTCGTCTTCATCCCAATCGCAGATTGTGCTTGAGATGCTTATAAAAATATTTCAATCTGCCTGTTTTAGGACCTTTGTCCTAAAGGTCTTGATGGCTTTCTTGAATTCTTCAGGGAATTCTTTGACCTATAATAAATTTTTCGAGGGATAAATGTTTTTGACTAGTCCACAATTAAAGGCCTTGTAAACTAGTTCTAGATCAGCTCCTTCTATGAAATTGAAGTAACTAATATCCTTTTTCTCTGTGGTAAAAAATCTTTCTTCGAGCAGGGATTTTGTACCAGCTTTTCGAGCTTTTGCAAAGACCTCAATAAAATCTCGAATTGTGAGATTAATTTCAACTTTGTTTTTTGCTTCAAAATTTGGTTTCTCAAGAAATGAATGAATTCTTCCCAAGGTTTTCATTTTTTCTGGAGATTTCTTAAGCGCATCAGAAAATGTTTTTGGCTTAAGAGTCTCTTGCTCATAAATGATTTCTAATAGTGCTTTGTCAGCGGTAGTGGTAAAGCAATTAGCTTCATTTCTTGCTTCTGTAAAGGATTTATATTTTTTATGAACTACATTTAATCCTTTTATTGCAAATGAGGCTTTCGCCCAAGATATGTATATTCCAGGTCGAGGACCATTAAATACTACATAATAGAATTTTGGAGTTGGAATCTCCTCTTTCTCTTTCGAGAATACTAAACCATGAAGTTTAGATTTTTGACTTGGGTGTTGAATCCCAATTCCAATGGAAAATATTCCAGGACATAACCCAATAACAATATCTTCAGGAGTGACGAGTTTTGTTGGGATAACCAACTTTGATGAGGTTTGTTCCTCAATTTTGCTTTTTTTTCCAAAGCAACAGGAATAACAGGATTTGTTGAGTCTTTACCGGAGACCTGTATTTCCGGACTAGATTCATGATTTGCGGTATTGCTACATCAAGGTTTAGAATTAACCTTTTGTTCTGGCTCAAGTGATAACTCGAGTAGTTCCAGTTTTGCATAGATAAACTGCAATTCGGTTTCAAGAACCTTCTTTTTGAGACGAAGCTGTCTGATTTCATCCATCTGCTATTTCGAATAGTCAGTAGATTCTTGATAAGAACAATTAGTTCCTGGGTTTTTAGACCCTAATTTATTTCCTCTAAGCGGAATTGTTCCTGCAATCATGTAACAAATTCACGGGTTAAACAATCAGCAAGAACATTTTTATTGCCTGCAATGTGCTCTACATCAAATTCATAGCGCGAGAACCACATTTGCCATCTAACAAGTCTTCCTTGTTTATAATCACCTGTAATTTTTAATTTCAAGAAATATGTGAAATTTTTATTGTCGGTTCGAAAGATAAACTTGACTGGAGTTAAATAAGCTGAGAATTTTTTAATAACTCTCAAAACTGATAAATACTCCTTTTCATTGCTGTGGTAGTTTAGTTCTGCTGCCTTGAAACTACCAGAAGTATATCTGCAAATTTTTTCTTCTAAAGTATCTTGTACTTTAGCTTTTAAGACTCCTCCCCAAAAGGAATCTGAGGCATCTGTTTCAATGATCAATTGATCTTCATGATTAGGATGATAAAGCTTAGGAAATAGAGTTAATTTCTTTTTTATCTTCCCAATATAATCAGTATCAGATATCAGAATTAGTCCAATTCCAGATATGATCATTTTTCAGCTTTGCTTGCAAAGGCTTTCTGATTTCAGCTAATTTGGGAATATAACTTTCAGCATAAGTTAAAACTCCTAAAAATCTCTGAAGTTGCTTCTTGTCCTGCAAGTGATTAGGAAGCTTATGAAAATGTTCCAAAATATGATTTTGAGGACAATGTATTCCTTCTTCAATTTCTAACCCTAAGAAGTTAATTTTTGTTTTAAACAATTGAGCTTTCTTTTTGGAAAGAATGATGCCTAATTGTTGTATTCTTTTTAACACCGTAACAACATGCTTAAAGTGTTCATTTTCGTTTATACTGAAAACAAGGATATCATCAGCATAAACACAATAGAATTTTTCAAAGCCTCGTAATGCATTTTGCATATGTCTTTGAAAAATTGCTGGTGCTTGCTTTAAACCGAATGGAACGACATTCCACTGGAAAAGTCCATCTGGACAAGTAAAAGCTGTTAGAGGTTTTGAATCTTCATCTAACAATACTTGCCAAAATCCAGATTTACAGTCAAATGAACTAAAAATCTTTTTTCCTCGAATGAGGGTTAGTAGTTCATCTTTATTGGGAAGGTTATGGTCTGTCTCCTATTGTAGCAGCATTGATAGCTTTATAGTTAACCACCATTCTCTTTTTTCCTCGTCTTCTTTCTGCCTCGTTTTCAACTAAGAAAACTGGAGACATATGTGGGGATTTGCTAGACGAAATGAGTTTTAACTCTAAGAGTTCTTTTATTTGTCTAGTGAATTCCTCTCTCTCCTTAGGACTATAGATCATAGGTTTAACTCTGACTATTTTCTTAGGATCTAAGAGTTTTATAGATGCTCTCATCCATTGTTTAGACTTAATCGGGTCTATAGGATTTTCAGAGCAAACTTTATCAAGAAGTTTTTCAATAATGCTAAATTTTTGTAAATTTAGGTCAAAAACTTTTTCTTCTTCTTTAATATCATTTATATTTCCCCCTTTCTGAAAAATGTGGATTTCCTCTATTTTGTCGGGAGTAATATTAATGACTTCCGATTTTTGGGTTTTTGAATGTTTTTTCATAAACTTATTGAGAATGGTTTCTTTACCTTTGCAATGATAATTGGTTCATTTTCAAGTGTAAAGCTTATTCTATCTGTGAATTGTATGAAGGGTTCATATAATTGACAGAAATTATTTTCGAGAATAAGGTCGATACCTGATTCTTGTTGATAAATGGCTGGAATATGAAATATTTCTCCTGCAATTCTAATTTTTATATCTTTACAGACTTTATCAATTAGAATAGTTTCACCATTTGTGACCTTTACCTTTATGGGGTATGGTGCTTGTTCCCAATGTTCTTCGGGAATAACATATTTACTGGCTATGCACAGGCTTGCACCTGTATCTACATAATAATGTAAATTGATTAGCTTATATCCAGAGAATTTAAGCTGACCTTTGATATAGATACTATTTGGATTTGTACGGTTTCCCATACAGTTTTGTTCCAAATCAGAATCTAAATTTTTCCAGGGAATTTCTTCATTCTGAAGATTGTGATGAATCCTCTGAATTATTTCCATCAGATTCAATGATTGTTTCAAAAGTAAAAACTTGTTTATTCATCAAAGAGATCTTCGACTTGTTCAAATTCTGGAAATGATTCAAGAATTTCATTTAAAAGTTTTACCTTGTTAGGGTAATCACTTCTATTAGGACATTCATTGGCATAGTGTCCCTACTAATTGCAAATCCAACATCTGCACTCTTTTTTTCTTTAGGACAAAATTTACTCTTGTCTTTAGGATCATTTTTAGGAAAGACTTTCTTTTTAAAGTATTTTCCAGATTTAAATGGTTTTCTTTTCTTTTCTTTTTCCATTTGTATTTTCTTTTGTATTTTTTCTTGTAATAATTTTTCTTTGGAGTAATACAGCCATAAGCTGTAGATTTTTCTTCAATTAAATTTTTACAACATTTTTTATTAAAACGTTTTAAACTTTTTTGTTTGCTAGAGAGTTCACAAATTGATGCAATTTCTTTTTTGGCAATGCGTAATGCAAAACCTAACGAAAATATTTTTACATCATTTGCTTGTTTTTCAAATTCTTGTAAAACTCTTTCTCCTATTATAGGGAGTTTTTTAATATATTGTCTAACTAAAGACGGGTATTCATCCTGAGGAAGTTTGTAAAGATTTTTCTCATAATTACAAGTAAAATCATCAAGTAAACAAATATCACAAAGTATCATATTTGCCAATCTGATTCGGGCAATATCTTGCTCGATTAGTTTTTCCTGAACAAGTTCAGTTGTTAAATTATTACCAAGGAACATGGTGTAAAAACTATTAATGACTTCTTCAAAAATCATATTAGAAGTTTTTCCTATTGTTATCCAAGTGGTATTTTTTACCATAGATTGAGCAATACCTGTTGTTTTATGCTCCATGAGTAAAAGAAGAGTATTTGGTTCTTCATAAGCATCTGGGTTGGTTTGGATTAGAAGACCAATATCTCTTGCCCAAGTGTCAATCAAATTTCTTCTTTCAGATTCCTTGGTTACACAATCTATATTGAGTGTAGAAATTTGTCCTCCTTTTTGATCAGGAGTTTTGTTTTGCTCTTTTGGCCAATTAACACCTTCTGGTGTTTTTCTCTTTTTATCCCTTGAAGTAGATGTTTCCGCATCTTCTGCTTTAGTTGTCTATTCATCCTGAAATTTCCTAGAGGTTGATCTGGGTTTTCATCTTCACTGGTTTCTTGATCATTGTCAGTTTCCCAGTTTCTTTCTTCAGTTTGAACAAAACTTTTTTCTGTATTACTTTCAAGATTAAAAAGTGTTTTAAGAAAAGGTTTTTCTTCAAGTTGTTGTATAATATCTGCTCATCGAAGGTCATTAATTTAACAAGTTCTTGAATTGGATCAAAACCATTGATTTCTTCTTGATTGTCAAGAATATGTTCCCAAAAATAGGTTTCAAGTTTTTCATAAAAACTTATTTTTTAGGTTGGAAAGGCCAAGTCAAAGCATTTGGATTTCCTGATGAACCTAATTCGGCATTTCCAACAAGGTGATTCGGTGGCGAATATTTAAAACTAACTGTTTTTAATATTTCTCCTTCAATATTATTAACTAAAGGATCTTGTTTTTCACAGATGTAATTGTTTTTATCAATTTTATCTGAGATTTCTTGAATAATCTTACCAGCAACAATCTCAAGATGCTCATGGCTTAAAAGTTGTTCTTTCTTTTCAAAAGATTCAAATCTTTTTTCAAGATCTCTAATTTTACTGAGCACAGTTTCTATCAAAGTTTTAATCTCTAGGAAGTGTCATATTTTAGAAAAATTTGTTTTAGAGTTATACATCTCCAAGAAATTTTTTCATTTTTTCAAAATTTTCAGAGTATTGATCTATGCGTTTAGACATAGATTTTAGGAGTTCTCTATTAGAAGGTTCTCCTGAACGTTTATGATGACTTAATGTTGGTTTAGATCCAATAAGTCGTTTTCCTTTAGCTATATCAATAGCCCAAGAATTTTCTATAGGAGTGATTTTAGAAAATTTTGTTTCTTCAATCTTTCCAATATCAGAAAATACATCGTCAATTTCGATGTATTCTTTTTTCTTATAGTCGATACTATGATGACTATTGGTTAACGCATATCCTATATGATAGGTTATGCTAAAAACTTTATTGCCTTTGTCCATTAAATCTGATCTCTCAAATTTATGTACGAAACTTAAGACTTGATCTAAGTTCTTGGTTGTTAAACTTAATCCAAACTTAGGATAAACTAAAAACATAAATTTATTGTAAATTAAGTTGCCTTGAGCAACACCTAAAATGCAATCTTTTCTGTCTCTAATTCGATTATCAATTAAGGCCATCTTTATGGGAGAATCTATTCCTTCTCTAAACTCTGCTTCGATTAGTATTTTAATGCCTCCAAGATGTAAAACACTAATTTTTGTTCGAATATCTATATGAATACTGGCTAATTTACTGTTAATTTCTTCACGAGTAATTAATGGTAAATAAACACTGCCAGTTGTATCTGAAATATCGATATGCATTTATTTACTGGAAACACAATAAAAAATTTCATTTTTTCTTTTTAAAATATTATTCATCATTTTAGGAATAAATTTTGGCAAGTTGAAAACTTGTTCTTTTTTCAGATCTAGCTGAGTGGCTGCGATCTTTGAAAGTTTTTCTTGTTTAAAGATAATACTAGAGTAAAAACCTTCAGTATTTTCTTCAAAAATAATTTGCTGGTCATCAGAAAAATCTGATTGCTCAGATTTATCTTCTATTTCCATTAAGATTTCTTAACTGATTAAGATAATCATTAATGTTGTTTATTCTTGTTATATAAATCTGAAGATCTTCTAACAAGGGATCACGTTCTCTTAAACGAGATCTTAAAATATTTTCTAAAGATCTGGCTTGTTCAAGCAAATCTCATTTTTCTTCTTTTAGGAGTTTAATCTCGTTATCAAGAGATAATCCATGCATGTTTTAATAATTAATTAAAACAAATAAATTATTTTAGAACCGTATACACGGCTCTAATACCAAGTTTTGGCAGAATCATAATTTTTGGCAGAATATGATACCAAGTTTTAGCGGAATCATTTTTTGGCAGAATATGAATTTTTGCAAAAATCAAAAATCATTTTGCTTTTTGCTAGTTTGTAAAAAACATTGCAAATAAAATTGCTCTTAGAAAACAATAACCTTTTCCAGAATATTTTGTTAAATAGTTTGCTCATATCAAAATGTGTTTGGCAAAATCAAAATGTGTTTGGCAAAATCAGTAATAAGTGACATGTGTCAACATTTGTGTGGAGTTGGGTGGTGCCCAGTTTGGTGGCATGAACTAAACCCGAAATCAATTAGAATAACTGATACATGAATCAGCAACTTGCAATTTATAAAAACTTATCATAAAGACGAAAGTCAACATGGTTCGAGATTCTGTCTAGATATTGTGACGACATTGTTACAACACTTGGTTAAATCACCGAGTACAACACTTTCCTAAATCTGAACCATTATATCAAAAATGATAACACATGACATTAACAAAATTGAAGAGAAAAAAAGGCAACAATAAGAGCTATATTAAGTTAGCATCTTACATCCTGATAAATCACCCAGGCCGGATGGTATGAATCCGGTTTTTTTCCAGAAATTTTGGGATGTTACAGGCCGGGAAGTGGTTAATTCTTGTATCCATTTCATGACCTCGTGCTCTTTCCCTGAAGGTTTTAACGACACCAATATCGTTCTTATCCCAAAAAAAATGAATCCGGAGTTGGTTACGGAGCTTAGACCTATTGCGTTGTGTAATGTAATTTACAAAGTGATCTCTAAGGTGCTTGCTAATCGATTGAAAAAAATCCTCCCCGGGATTATTTCAGATTTTCAAAGTGCATTTGTTCCAGGTCGCCTCATTTCCGATAATATCATGATTGCCTTTGAGATTAATCATTTTCTTAAACGCAAAAGGCAAGGGAGACATGGAGTTGCGGCGTTAAAAATTGACATGAGTAAGGCATATGACAGAATAGAGTGGTCTTATTTGAAGGCTATGCTCATTAAGTTGGGTTTTCACAAAAAATGGGTGGATCTTATGATGATGTGCGTTATAACGGTGAGATACAAGATCACACATGGAGTGTTTGAGTCAGATTTTATTACCCCGGAATGTGGACTTCGGCAAGGTGATCCCTTGTCACCCGATTTATTTATTCTGCGTGCGGAGGGTCTTTCGGCTATTATTCAGAATTTCGAAAATCGGGGATGGATTCACGAATGTCGTATTGCTAGAGGTGCGCCAAGTATTTCTCATTTGTTCTTCGCGGATGACAGCTTTTTGTTTTTTCGGGCTAACCAGGATGTATGTTTAAGGGTCAAGAATTGCTAGATTTATATTCTCAAGCTTCGGGACAATTAATAAATTTCCAGAAATCCTCAATTTCCTTCAGTAATAACACTGACAGTGGTGATATTCAGGGCATTTGTTCTATGTTGAGTGTTCCCCTAACTAGCAATCATGGGGCATATCTTGGGCTGCCGTCATTAATTGGACGAAATAAGAAAGAGATTTTTGCTTTCATCAAAGAGAAGGTCTGGAGTAGATTGCAAGGTTGGAAGAAAAAGATCCTCTCGAGGGCGGGTAAGGAAATTCTATTGAAAACTGTTGCTCAAGCGGTGCCCATTTATGCGATGAGCATTTTCTTACTACCACTCGAAACATGCTCGGATTTAGAAAAAATGATGAATTCTTTTTGGTGGGGCAAAGGAGATGATTCTTCTAAAGGCATACATTGGCAGTCATGGAGTCGACTGTGTGTTCATAAAATGGAAGGGGGTTTAGGCTTCAGGAGATTACACGAATTCAATTTGGCGTTGCTTGGTAAATAGGTTTGGAGACCAAGTAGCGAGCATAATTCTTTGGTGGCTCGTATTTTTAAAGCCAGGTATTTCTCTTCTTCAAATCTGTTCAATGCGAAAATTGGTTCAAATCCGAGTTTTGTATGGCGTAGTATTATGGCGACGAAAGATTTTGTGCTTAATAATTGTAGAATTAAGATTGGAGATGGGAAGAACATTAATGTTTGGGAGGACCCATGGCTACCAGATCTTAATGGATTTATTACTTCCCCGAAAATTTTTTCGTAGAGTATTTCGGTCAGTAGCTTGTTGCATTCAGACTCTCTAAGTTGGGATGAGGATATTGTGAAGGATCTTTTTAATGAAAGAGATCAAAATCTTATCTTAAATATTCCTTTGAGTGAGCATCATCATGGTGACAAATGGATGTGGTTAGGCAACAAAAGAGGTTCTTATTCTGTTAAAGATGGTTACAAGTTGCTGTGTCAAAATTTGGAGGTCCCGTGTAATTCTTCCCAAATATTCGACTAGAAGGGATTATGGAGTTTAAAGGTTCCAGCTAAAGTTAAGAATTTGGTATGGAGGGCCTGTCACAATTCTTTGCCAACTAAAGAGAGATTAATCTCTAGAAAGGTACCAATCTCCCCTATTTGTCCTGTTTGTAATATGGGGACTGAGAATGTTTCTCACATCTTTTTTCACTGTGCATTTGCTAAGAGATGCTGGGAGTCTTTGCCTATTAATGTATTGATAGTGGATAACTCTTCATTTCTGTTGTGTCTCAATAATATGTGGGCAAAGGGGAATTTTGAGCTGAAAAATTTGATGGCTATGGTGTTGTGGGCTCTTTGGAAAAATATAAATGATATTGTGTGGAACCAAAAATTCTCATCTCCTCGCGCTTTGTTGAATTTGGCGAGTTCTATGCTTCTACAATGGCAAGTGGCGCAAGTTACACCAAGAGCCAACGGTTTATAAATTCCGCAGATGGTGCTATAAAATGGAGTAAACCAAGCCAAGGTTTGTTAAAATGTAATGTGGACGCGGCACTTTTTCGAGATTCTGGTAAACTTGGCTTTGGGGGTGTTATTAGAGATAGTGAGGGATGCTTCCTTGCTGCTATTCATGGAAAAATCAATGGTCCCTTATCTCCAAAAATTGCAGAGGCATTGAGTGTGCGTGAAGCTTTAAGTTGGATTAAGAGGAAATGGCCGATCGGGGGGTGACTATTGAATCGATTCATTGACAAAGTGATGATAAAAGCCTTGAGAAGCAATCTTGAAGACAACTCTTATTTTTTTGATATTATTAAGGATTGTAAGAAGTTGCTTGATAATTTGCCTAATGTTTCTTGTGTTTTTATTAAGAGGTCAGCGAATGTTGTTGCTCATACGTTAGCTAGAGCAACAAATTCTATGTCTGATGTCCAAGAGTGGAGTTCTGTTCCTCCCCTCTTTATTTGTAATGCTTTGCAGTTCGATCTGCTGTCTTAATGAAATTTCTTTCGTTTAGGTTTCAAAAAAAAAGTTAGCATCTTATTTGACCGAGAAATTAAGGAAGAAAGAAACATATGCATTTGTGCGTGCCATGTTGTTCCATAAAATGCAAGATTAATGGTTCCAATGTCAAAGTATAGTGAATCTTATTGATAAGCATAAACATGTAATTGACTTGGATCTCGTGTATATGTATATTTTTTTTAGAATTATTCAAAGTTGACATTAATTATATTCAATTATTGCACTAATTGTTGCCATCCAACTACTACTAAATTGACTTGCCAAAAGTCTTTGCCTTAGATGAGTTGCCTGGTAAAGCTTCATTAATGAAACATACCATTTTGGCAATATACTTTGTTGGAAAACGAGATCAGATATGGCTTATGCTGCACCTGTTTCAATTGTACAACTACTGGGGCAGACAACAAGCCAAGATCCATTCGACAACCTTTTTTTATGTCAAACAACAAATTAAAACTCTCCACGACAATTTCAGTTTCTTGCAATCTTTCCTGGAAAATGATCCACCAAAAGGCGAAGAAGTAATGGATTGTTTGGAAATATGGATAAGGGAAGTGGCATATCAAGCACAAGATATCATTGAATTCAATGTTCCAAATCAGGTCTGGCCGGAAAAAGAATGTGTTGCTCCTCCTAGAGTTAAGAAGGGTTCGTGGAGATTACTTTCTGCTGTCCGAAAGGTAATGTCTTTACGGAAGCAAAATGAGGAAAACACATATGTTAGCATTAATAATATCAAAAATTTATATCAAGATTTACAGAATGTGGTGGACGAAGTTGAATTCATTGTGGAAGAGGTGATGAAGATAAAAGAAGATCAGAAAATTGAAATTTTGCAGCTTAACAACTATACTTCAAATGTTGGTTCACCAAGAATAGCAACTTCTGGAAAAACCATTATGGTGGGATTTGATGAAGAAATAATGGAAATAAAAGCTCAGCTATGTGGAGAATCATCGAATCTCCAAATCATTCCAATTGTTGGAATGGGTGGGATTGGTAAGACTACTTTAGCCAACAATATTTTTTATGATCCGCTTACTGTGTATCATTTTCATATTCATTCTTGGATACCTATAACGCAACGTTACAATGTGAGAGGAATTCTTCTAGGCCTCCTAAGTTCAATTACTGCAACCACGGAAAAATTAAGTCGAGAAACAGAGGAGGGTCTAGCAGAGTGTTTGTACAAAAATTTGAAGGGCAGAAAGTATCTCATCGTATTGGATGATATATGGAACACGGAAGCTTGGGATGATTTAAAAATGCTATTTCCAGATGACCGTAATGGAAGTCGAATCATTTTAACCACTAGGTTAGTTGATGTGGCTGTTTATGCCAACTCTTTCGGCCATTTTCATCAGTTACAATTCCTAAATGAGGATCAAAGTTGGAATCTTCTTTGAGAAAAGGTTTTTGCAGAGGAATACTGTCCTCCTGAACTGGAAAAAATCGCAAAATGGATTGCAAAAAATTGCCGAGGACTTCCAATTTCAATAGCTGTGGTTGCAGGATTACTTTCCAAGGTCTATAGGATAAAGAATGTGTTAGGAATTTTATTGTTTAGATTTTGATGAATGCCATGTAAAACTTAGAATAGAAAGTTGGCACCCCAATTCTTGTTGTAAAATGCATTGTAATGAATAGAGTCGTGATTGAGTCAAGACAGCTACGCCCTAACATGCAAGAAGACAATCAAGATGGAAGGAAGACTCTCTGTGAGACAATGAGTATGGCAAAGAAGAAGAGTAGACGGAACACTATCAAGAAGAAAGAGATGCAAGCTGAGTGGAGCATCATCAAGTCAACTCAAGAAAAGCCAAGTCTCAAGTTGAAGTGACAAGAGTCATCCATTGATTGGAAGTCGACTCTAAGTCACCTGGGAAAGCAAGGAAATGCAAATCAAGTCGAGATAATCAAAAAGAACCGTTGCCTTAAAATCAAGAGATTTACTTAAACAAGTAATATCTCCATACAACCTTTCTTGGAGTGCTCGGTCCCGAAGCGTGCAAAAGGAATGAACCAATGGGAAGCACTACACCGTGTCGAACTCGAAAAGGTGAAAAGAATAATTCATACGAGGAAACGGCAATTCCAAGAACGCAAGCCAACGACGCAAAGTGACTTTCAAAAATAAGCCTATCTCTTCAACGGGCAAATTTTTGAAAGTTCACTATAAAGGGCTGAGGAGTTAGTTTGAGAAAAGAAGGCATGAATGACACATACGTGAGATAAACAAGCACATTAGAAAAATCAAACAATCTCAATCCTCAAGCCTACATTCAAGTACATCAATCCAACACTTACCTGTGAAGGAAAGAGAGCTTCAACCAGTTGAAGAGGAAACCTTTGAAAACAAGGGTCTACTTTCCAGGGAAGGATTGTAGAAAAGTTCAAAGTTGAACTAAGTCTTAAGCATTTGGAGGGCTTCGTGATCAAATCCAAAGAGCTTGAGCAAGTGAGCTTTGTAGTAGCAAAGCGCAACTGCCTGTGAAGAAGCTGAGTCGGACGAGAAGCCACCGAGTGATCAAGGCGTCTCCAGACTGAGTCCCAAAGGATCAAGTCGGCTGTTGTGATCAAGACTTGTATCTGGACTGTTACCACTTTGTAAACCGATCATTACTTAGTGGATTCCTCCGGAGTTGGAGAAGAGAGGAGTAGAAGAATTACCCCATCTTCGAACCTCTATAAAAACTTTACCGTGTCATTTACATTTCAAAGATTTAAATTCCTGCACTTTTAATTGCTTATATCTGCCGATAAATTTGCTATCCATTTGATAATTTACAAGTACTAAATTAAGCTCTAATATCTTGCTTAATCAAACTTAAGGGTGTTAAGTCTTCCGCTGAAAATAAAACCACAAATGAGTTAAATTGTAGCCAACAAATGAGTTACTCCATCAACAGCTTCAGAGTCATTGAAAGATTAACTCTCTTGAGTGACTAATTCGATCGTCCCTCAAGGACACAAAATGTAGAATTAACTCTGTAGATTTAAAAGGACTAAATCGAAAATTGGGTAAGGTTTATTCAACCCCCTTCTAAACCTTACACTTACACCCCTTGGGACCTACAAGTGGTATCGGAGCGGTTGGTTCATTGAACCCTCCGCACCGTTCTTGAACTAGATCTCCAAATTTTTCAAAGTCTCGCTTTAGTACTTAAACTTTCAAAACTCTTTTTATTAAAAATCATTATCATGGAAGCAAATCTAACACGCATCCCTATGTTCACCATTGAAGAATTTGATGATTGGAAAATTCGTATGCGGCTCATCTATCAAAGATTACATGATGAGATGTGGATAGTGATAGAAGATGGGCCTCTACAAATATTAAAGTGAACACAAATTGCATTTAAGAAGAGTTGCAAATTGAAGGAGAAGAAGATGTTGCTCCCGGCACGGTCATGGTTGAAAACCAAGAACCGAGTGGACAAATGATGACAAAAAGATACAACCTGGATAATGTAGCCAAGGACATCCTCTACAAAACCTTGGACAAAGCCATGTTCAACAAAGTCAAATCATGCAAAATGGCTAAAGAAATCGGGACAAGTGACATTGATTTGTGAAGGCTCGAGCAAATCAAAGAAAACAAATTATCGATGAGTCGTACGAAGTTTGAAAATTTCAAAATGATATCGGGAGAGAATCGGATCAATCGGATGCTCGGTTTGAAAAATCACAAATGAGTCATCTACACTTGGAAAGGAATATACACGAAAAATGTGTATGAAGATCCTAAAAAGTCTTCCAAATGAATGGGAAATGAAGGTCATGGCACCGAGACATTCCATGGACCTATCAAAGACATCCAACCATGAACTATTCTCGGACCTCAAAGCCTATGAGTTTGAGCCGAGAAGAAAAGACCAGGAAGAGACAACAGTACCCAAGCAAATGCTCTAATTGTCAAAGATGGGAAGAGAGCCGAGGTTAAAGAAGCAATTGACACGAAAGAAATAGCCCCGATGGTTAAAAGATTTAACAAGTTCTTTAACAAGAACTACAAGAGAGGAAAGGGTGAATCTTCCGGAAAGACACTCACTCCCTCCAAATCAAGGGATGATAGGCCAACCAAGAGAATGCATCATCAACAAGTTGAGTATCAAAGGACTCGACAACTCAAGAGTAGAAAGAGCCGATCAAAAGGCCGAATATCTATGTTGGAATCAGAGACAACCAGTCACTATGCCATTGATCGCTCATATCCTGTAGTCAACAAGTACGGGAATGAAGAAGAAAGAAAGGTCTTGAGAAAAGAAGACAAGAAAAGAAAAGGCAATGATGGCCGCAGAGATCAAAAACAAATGACAAGTCAAGAGAGACAGTGATTGAAAGCAAAGCGAAGAAGTGACTACTCGAGTGACTCGAGAGAAGAAGCCTTGATCCGCTTAATGGCCAAAGAACAAGATCAAGAAGATGAGGTACAATCTAATTCAACAAGCTCGACACTAGTGATAGTGATCGTGACACACACACTTCATCACCTACTGATCTTTATGATTCATTAGGCAAAATGATGAAAGATTTTGAGCACATTAAATCCTCACACACACTATTGAATGAGGAAAACAACCTACTTAAAGGTCAAAACTCAAAGCCGACTAAGGAGCCGAGTACTCTAAGTCAAATAGCTATTGAAAATGAAAGTTTAAAGGCTAAAATATCAATTAGTAGCGAAAATCGCTGCTATAGAAAAGAGGAGAATGACCTCAAAAATGTTATTGCCTCATTCACTAAGGCATCTAAATCATTGGATGATCTTATTATGAGTCAAAGAGAATGTGGAGACAAGACAAAGCTTAGGATTTAATTCCTTTGTGCCATGTCAAACCTCAAGAGTAATTTTGGAAAAAGGATCTTCAAGTCATGAAGAGTCCGAAAAACCCAAAACTCTAAATGTTGCACACATTCACTCCAAAGCACAATACTAAGCAAACCGGCCTTGGTTACAAAGGAAAAGGAAAACAACTTGATTGAGTATCTTTGAAAGGGCAAGTGAGAAGAGATACACCCGAGTCCTCAAAGAAACTCCTAACAAAAATACTCTGTAAAGAAGAAACAGAGCTACCAAAAATTCCGAAAATCCATAAAAGAAATACATATGATGGGAATGGTAGAAAATATCCAAGCCAAGCCGATTGGAACAATGTGAACTATCAACATAGACTTATGGAATATAAGCCCAAGTGGCAAAGGCCTAGAACTCAACAAAGGCCATTCCAAAAGTATAAGAGCTTTCATCAAAGACACACATGCACCTAGGCACTACACTCAAAAGCACCACAATTACCCCGAAGGAAGGCAATTGCTAAAACACATATGCAGCATACTGGACAAAAGAGACAAATTGTATGAACCTAGAATCCCCAAGCAATTTGCGGAATTAATTATGATTATGGCACTGATAGATGGCAACCCCTTAGAGTCAAATCATTTGGCTATAGGTTGGTTGGATCATCTTACAATTCTAACCCCTCAGACCCGCACAAGTATGGGTACCTAAAACTTAATTTCCTTGATTGCGGTTCAAGGAACAACAACCTAAGGATAGTGGTTGTTCCGCACATATGACAGAAATAAGAGAAATCATGTCAAAATTCAAGGAAGTCAAAGGAGCCAAAGTCATATTTGGGGAAATGAAGCTCCTGGTGAAATAAGAGGCATTGGATCCATCAAGAGGAATGGATTAGAAATCACGGATGTTGCATATGTTGAAGGACTCAACTTCAACCTCATCGAGTGTCGATCGGCTTCTGTGACAAGGGCTACAATGTTGGATTCAACATGGGTGTATGCCAAATCAAGGATATTGAATCAAATGAAGTTGTGCTACAAGGAAATAGACAGAAGAATATGTATGTAGTGGATTGGTCAATCGCAACACCCAAAGACTCTCTAGCAAAAAGCACAAATTTAATCAAGTTGGTCGGGGCACAAAAAGCCGAGTCACCCAATTTCAAAACAATTAATAAGCTAGCAAGAAGTCATCTTGTAGAAGGACTTCCCAGACTCAAGATACAAGAAGGAGAGTATATGTGATGCATGTCGGAAAAGGGAAAACAAATCAAGTCGTCATTCAAAGAAAAGACATGCCCATCCTCAACAAGAATATTGCATCTACTTCATATGGATCTATTTGGCAAAGTGGAACCAAACAAAGATAAGTGGAAAGAAATACACCTTGGTGGTAGTAGATGACTACTCAAGATATACATGGACAATATTCATGTGCAAGAAGAAAGAAACCCTACAAAAACTACCACAATCGATGAAGAGAATTCAAAATGAGAAGAGTCAAACCATTATCAAAATAAGATCGGATAGAGGAATCGAGTTTGTCAATGGAATAATAACTCAAAATTGTATTGAGAATGGTATTGGTCATGAACTATCGCCAGCAAGGACTCCACAAAAGAGAATGGAGTTGCGAAAGAAGAACAACCCTCAAAGAAGCGGCAAGGACCATGTTAGTCAAGGGGTTACCAAAAAGATTTTGGGTTTGAAGCAATTAACACACTACACCCAAAACAGATGTATGATAAATAGACAAAATTGACAAAGACTCCTATGAGATCCGGATCGAAGAAAACCAAATGTTGCATATTTTTAAATATTTGGATGTAAATGCTTCATCCACAACAATGGCAAAGACAACCTAAACGCTTTTGATGCTAAGGTCGATGAAGGTATCTTCTTAGATACTCACCAAAAGCAAAGCCTACGAGAATACTCAATAAAAGAACTATGGTTACTGAGAGAATCCATTCATGTAGTATTCGATGAGCCAAATGTAAATGGAGAAGACATTGAAGAGTCACCGATAAGTTGAAACATCCAATCATACGGAAGAGTCCCTACTGCCGGAAGTTCGGGATTATCAACTCGAAGAAGATGAGTTAGTCAATCTCAAAAGCGGTGGAAAATTTGCAGCTAAGTGACCACGAAAGAGTGACCACAAAGAACACAAATCGCAAGTCGATCAATCCAAACTAACTTACTCCAACCTTGATGTAAGATGGTCGAGAGACCATCCACCGAGAACTTGTCATTGGAGATATGAGAGAAGGTGTCAAAACAAGATCCAAACTCAACAAGAAGCTATGTTCACATGCTTCATTTCGCAAATAGAGCCAAAAAGATGTGTCACAAGCATTGGATGACACACATTGGATTCAAGCTATGCAAGAAGAGTCAATCAATTTGAGAGAAATAAAGTATGGGAACTAGTGCAAAGACCCATACATCAAAATGTTATTGGAACCAAATGGGTATTCGTAAATAAGATGAACGAGGAAGGCTCGTGGTAAGAAATAAAGCAAGACTAGTAGCCAAAGGATATTGCCAAGAAGAAGGGATAGATTTTGATGAAACATTTGCCCTCGTAGCAAGATTGGAAGCTATAAGGATGTTTCTTGCCTATGCGACTCACAAGAATTTCATTGTATATCGATGGATGTAAAAAGTGCATTCCTAAACGGTTTATTGGAAGAAAGAAGTATATGTTGAACAACCTCCAGGATTTGAGCGGAAGACTCTTAGAGACAAGGTATACAAACTCAAGAAAGCCCTGTATGGATTGAAACAGGCACCCGAGAGCATGGTATGATACCCTGTCACAATTCCTAATCGAAAATGGATTCACAAAAGGAAAAGTAGATAGAACACTTTTCAGAATTCAAGACAAGAAGAGTATACATCTTGTTCAAATATATGTGGATGACATCATTTTTGGATCCACTAACAAAGAGTCATGTGTGAAAATTCTCAAACCTCATGCAAAGCAAATTTGAAATGAGCATGATGGGAGAGCCGACATTTTTCCTTGGACTTCAAGTGAAACAACAAGGATGGAACCTTCATAAGTCAAACAAAATATACCAGAGATTTAATGAAGAAATTTGGTATGGAAGAAAAGTCTTCCAGAAAAATACCAATGAACACATCACAAAATGGACATGGATGCGGATGGCAAGCCTCAGTAGATCAAACAAGATACAGGCACTTATTGGATCATTGCTCTATCTCACAAAGCGGGCCGGACATCACCTTTCTTTGTAGGTGTATGTGCAAGATTTCAATCTGCTCCAAAAGAGAGCCATATGACATGGCTAAGAGAATATTGAGATACTTGAAAGGAAGCCAAGAAGTAGGCCTATGGTATCCAAAGGAAGGTGGATTCAAGCTAATTGGCTATTCAGACTACGACTACGTTGGATGCGAGTGGACAGAAGAGCACTTCAGCACCTTGTCAAATGCTAGGAAACAGACTAATTTCCTGGTTTAGCAAGAAGCAAAACTCAATAGCCACCTCTACAAACTGAGAGGCGGAATACATAGATGGGGCATTGTTGTGCCCAAATCCTATGGATGAGACAACAACAGAGACTATGAAGTTGAAGAAAAAGAAATTCCAATCATGTGTGATAACACAAGTGCCATTGCAATCACTCAAAATCCTGTGTTGCACTCAAGAACAAAACATATAGATGTCGATATCATTTCATAAGAGATCATGTTGAAAAGAAGGACATTATCTTGGAATACATCTCAACTGATAAACAACTAGCGTGACATCTTCACAAAACCATTATGTGAGTCAAGATTTGAAGAACTCAAGCATGAGTTGGGGTTAATTGAGTGAGCTGACACTGACAAATCAAAGAAGAGTATTAGAACGAGAAAAGAAGTGAAAAAGAGCCGAAAACAAAAATCAACTTAGTAAATCACCAGATCGGAAAGACAACTGACACACGAAAGTCGGTGATAGCTGAGTCACCAAGAGAATCTGCGAGAGTAGAGTTAAATCGGCTAAGAGATAAGTTGAATAACTTATGAGCAAAGTGACAAAAAACGCAGTCGTTTTAACTTAGCGGGAATGTTTTAAGGAACACGTCGGATAATGATGATGTGTACTGACATAAAGTCGCACACTAAGCTTATGATTGGATATAAATGCTTTGCCGCATTAAATACGAGACGTGAAATGCTCAATAGGCGTCAAAATCCAAGCCGTTGATTTCGATCACAATTCAAAACCGTCTGCACGTCCTTTCATAAACCATATTTAAACCCATTTTCGTTTTCTCTCTCACATTTCTAAAACTGTTTCATCTTTTTTTCTCTCAAAAGCAAAGGCAAACTACTCTCAAACCCTATCAACATTCAAATCAATTTCTTGAGACTTTTCTTGATATAATTCTGACAAATGGCACCAACTTACGACTTTACTAAGTTAGGAAAGCAAATCCACACCGGTTAAACGGTGGATTTAACGGAATGGTGAAGCGGGGTCCGAACGACACCCTGGTGAAGAAAATCGCGGAAAAGTTGGAAACGTCCTGGACTAAAACCGTTTCTAACGGAATATCCTATGACCTATGTGGAGGAGGTCGCACAATTCTACGTGAATGCCGAGATTCACGACGAAGAATCAAGTCATCATTCACGGGTAAGCGGTGACTAATGCGCCAAGATTTGGTGAATATTGCTCACTACCTGCGAGAAGGAGCAAATCGAGATTAAGGAAGCGATGTAAACTTGGGACGCATGGAAAGAAATAGCGAAGTCGACTTTGCCGATAAAATTATATACACAAAGAAACAAGAGAGCTGGCGAAGGAGGATTATCACAAATTGTTGGACATAGTTGCCAAATGTATCGACATCAAATTTGGCGGCTTTGACCAACTATCAAAGGCAAAGCCGATTGTGATGGCTGCAATCATCGAAGAAAAGAAGATAAATTGGGCTGAATTTATTTACTGCCAGACTCTGCCCGGAACGTGGGAACAAGTCCTTCAAAGAAGATGGCACATTTGGAGGATCCCGGGATATGGCCTAGTGATTGGCCGGCTATCGGAGGTGAAAGAGTACCTCTTAGACATGGGAAGGCCTTCCATGTTAACAAGAGGATGTTCGAGCTAACCTCTCTGGTGCTCGGAAGCGAGCTTATGCCAAGAGAGATGACACCATGAAGGGGAATCGGTGACCCCAAGATACAATGCCCTCTCCAAATAAGAAGAAAAGCTCCCTGCAGCCAAAAGATCTGCCCTGCTGCAAAGAAAACTAAACATGCTCCACGCTGCCCAAAGCCCGGTCACCCGTCACTGCCCCTGCCGGAGAGGTCGAGAAGGACTCACAAATACCTTCTCCGATCGTCAAAAGGAGGAGAACCCGACAAGCCCCGAGGCGGCGGCTCCCGAGAAACAAACACCAAGACCGCCCCGCCCCCAAGACTCGAGAGGGACACCGCCTCAACTGAAATTCCCAGTACAAACCAGGAGACGAAGAAGACTCATCAAGCGGTCGAACAGGAGAAACCAAATGAGTCGATTACTCCTAGCACAAATACGAGACTACTCGAGAAGTAGAGTCTCGGATGTAGTTGATGAAACAACCAAGTCTGCTTTGAAGGCGTCAAGAGAGGCAACCGAACACACGGTAGTGCTCACACAAATTGAAACACAAGAACCAGCCAAGCGGATAGTGATGTAATGATCCTATCTCCACCTTACCCAGACATCCAAAATCGTCTGGCGTGAGTGGAGAAAATGGAAGTTGAGCAAGTCAAGGGAACAGTTCCAACGGCCCGAGTTCATAGAAGAAGAAGAAGAGAATCTGCTAAATTTCCTTGGACTAACTCATCGTGCTCCCAAGACTTGATGAGGACAATCGCTTAGACATCCCGCAAATCTACAAGGATAGGGAGAGAGCAAAGCAAAAGAAGAAGAAAGCACACGTGAAAAGGCAAGCATCCGCCCTATCTCCACCACTGGAACACTTCCATCCTCTTCTTGATGTCTTCTCCGAAAGTGACGAGGAACCGAGAAATCTTCGCCCGCGAGAAGAGTTACAAATGCAAAGCAAGCACCGCATGAATCAAGAATTCTTCACGAGCAAAGACTAATGGAGGACCAGGAGAGTCCTCCGAACACATTGAAATCGATCCTATGAGAGTGGTTCACAAAATAGCCACCGATGTTCTTTGCTACCACTTCCCACTCACTCGGAAGAAGGCAATAAGGGAAATGGCGATGAAACGGGCTAGTGGGGACCCCATCGAGCCAACCCCTATTGAAGGTGTGCTACCACCTGCCCAACTACCGAACCATCAATTGCAATGCCAAATGAGTCCGGAGACGAGTGACCCCACTCCAAGTCACTCACCGGTGCGCTGCCGAGGGGGAAACTCCTCCACCGCAGCAAAGGTCGGAGGATGCTGCGATGACTCCACAAAGAAGCAAGAGGCGAAGAAGAGAAATTATAATCACAAGAAGAAATGAGTTGCCATCAACGAAGCTCGAGACGATTGAGACCTCGCCTCATCTCGAGGTGCCAACCGCTGGCTCACGAAGGCTAATGACGCCGCGATGCGATCGAGGCACGAGGAAGGAATAGCCCCCGGAGTTAACACTGGGCGATGAAAGTGCAATCCATGGGGTTGAGACTCGATGGATGCCATCGAGAAGACCCTAAGACAGACATTTGTCGAAAGGGAGGACGAGCCTCGCGGCAGCAGAGAGACTGCCGGAGGAAATGAAGGCCGGGAGGTTGAGACTTCCTGGGTAAAGAGGTCAAGAGAACATCCCTCCCGCAATCATCGACCCATCCGAAGGAGATCGGCGCACTTCATGATTCCCGGGACAACCACGATGTCACTTTTCGGGATCGGAAGAGACGAAGAAGGTTTAGTCAACCCCATGACAAATCCAAAAGACTCAAATGCGGGTGTTCCAAGCACGAGTAAGTCGATCCAAAGACTACTCACAAACTTTTAACTTTGATGATGAGCCACCTCTAGAAATCTCATCATCGTCCGATGATCTTCTTGATAAGGCCGAGGACAAATCTTCAAAAGGAAAAATCAGACCAGACCAACGGTTTAAGACAGTGAGGCTCGGCAAGTTTAGTCTATTTCACAACCAAACCCGGTGAACCCGAAACCACTGCTCCGGCTCCTCAAGCCACGCGTGGATCGATTCCCAAAAAGAACTCCACGCGCACCGCTCATCATTGAACGGATCCTGATCGGGCGGTGATGAATCTTTTGTAGAATCTTTCCCTTTCTCACTTTGGAGATACGAGAACTCCACGAAGAGTCGAAAAATGAGCAAGCACGATATCACGGACCACCTCCTGTTTTTTCACTCCAGGCACCATTGTTCCAGATTTTTGATTTCGATTTGTATGGCCATCACCGCAATGAAGAATCACCGGAAGTTCGAGAAGTGTTCAAGGCACTCTTTCTTTGAAGTTGAAAAGATGGAGAGGCATCGAACCTCTTTGGATATGCGCCGGACAACAGATGCCAACTCCTTACGGTGACTTGAGAGGCATCACAATCGATAAGGGAATGGTGGCAACAAAGAATCAATCAATGCGTGTGGAGCAATTGAGATACTTCAGAACCTTGTTCAACAAGTCAGCTTTGTGTGGAGAGGCCGAGAATGTTGATGCAAAACGAAGGCGAGGGAACACATTGAGCATATGCATGAAGCTCTTACACCGCCGAGATCAAGGCGCTGCGTGAGCGCAATGCAAATGATATACAACGTTTGGAAGAACACATGATGAAAAATTCAGCCTTCTCATGGCCGAGATGAAGCTGATTTGCAGAATCCAACGCTACTAGATCAATTTCGTCTTTGCATACAACGCAAAGACACTTGAAGCAAAAATTCAACCATCGAAGACTTCGACTTCATGCTTGCCAGCATGTTCCCAGGGTTCTTCTATCCTTTGATGATGCCAAAAAAGGGAAGAGGAATACCTTAAAGCAGAAAAATGGTTAAAAGAAGGAAGCGGTGGGAGAAGGAGAGGAAAATCACCGAGGAGAATTTGAAATGAAGAAAGGAAAATCTGGCCGAGGGGAAGGATCAAAAGATATGACCTTGATGATTGCACAAACCCCAACAGGTCTGTCATCACAGGTGACATTATAAGCGAAGAAACTCCCCGTGACTCGCTTTACTCCAAGACTCTGTATCTATGGCAGAGAAAAGAAAAGAAATTGAAGCGAGGATGAAGGAAGTGGAAGGAAGAATGGATGCCGGGTGATGAACATCTTGAAAGAACATGGAGGCATTCCGGTTGACAGAGACACGTATGCCATTTCGGATGTCGGGGCAGAGCCAAGATCGATTGACGAATTCAAAACGCTCGAATCCAAGGATATTTTGCAAATATGTCCATGGCTCAAGCTTAGGACTTATCTTGGGAAAAGGGTCTCACATTGTGTGAAGAAGGCGTGACAGACAATAGACTTCCGGATCGCTCTGTGGTCACTCTGCTAGTCAATCACCGGGAAGAAAAGACCCGATGCAAAGATACGCCCGGTAGAGGAAGAAGCGGCGATGGAGGAAGAAGCTTGGACTGGGCAGCCTCGCCCAAGAATATCGAATACGTAGATCCTGGAAAGAAAGGAGGGATCTCTTGCCGGGCTTGACCAAGTGGCAAATTTGCGAGTGGCTAAAACTAACGCCGAGTATGCAAAAGAGAATAGAATAGAAGAAAACAAAAAAGACAAACTCGGCTATGGCGGGAGAGACAAAAAGACTAAGGAAAGATGAAGGCTGCCCGAAAGGCATATGAGAAGAAAAAGAAGGCAAAAGCGGCGAGAAAAAGAGAAGAAGAGAAGAAGATCTTGATCAAGATGAAAGAAGGAGACAATGAAGGAGATGAAGTGTTCTTTGTCAACCCTTCATGTATTTTTATTATGTAAATACATACAATGTAAGTCTTACGTAATAGAGTTATAAATTTTTTGTGAAGACAATTATATACTCGATACACCTTGTAAACAAATTAAGTACAAGAATGATATGATCAATAAAAAGATTGATTCTGCGCATACATTCTATGTCAATACACTATCTGTATGTATCTTTGTTATTTACATATTTGTATGATCTAAGTTTTGGCATCATCAAAAAGGGGAATTGTTAGGAATTTTATTGTTTAGATTTTGATGAATGCCATGTAAAATGCAAGTTGTAATGAAAATGCATTGTAATGAATAGAGCTGGCCAAGCCGAAGTCAAGCCCTGACAGCTACGCCCTAACATGCAAGAAGACAATCAAGATCGGGAAGGAAGACTGTGTGAGACAATGAGTATGGCAAAGAAGAGTAGACGGAACACTATCAAGAAGCGGTGAGATGCACGGTGAGTGGAGCATCGATCAAGTCAACTCAAGAAAAGCCAAGTCTCAAGTTGAAGTGACAAGAGTCATCCATTGATTGGAAGCTGACTCTAAGTCACTGGGAAAGCAAGGAAATGCAAATCAAGTCGAGATAATCGTAAAGAACCGTTGCCGAAATCAAGAGATTTACTTAAACAAGTAATATCTCCATACAACCTTTCTTGGAGTGCTCATCCCGAGAAGCGTGCAAAAGGAATGAACCAATGGGAAGCACTACACCGTGTCGAACTCCTAAAAGGTGAAAAGAATAATTCATACGAGGAAACGGCAATTCCAAGAACGCAAGCCAACGATCGCAAAGTGACTTTCAAAAATAAGCCTATCTCTTCAACGGGCAAATTTTTGAAAGTTCACTATAAAAGGCCGAGGAGTTAGTTTGAGAAAAGAAGATGCATGAATGACACATACGTGAGATAAACAAGCACATTAGAAAAACAAACAATCTCAATCCTCAAGCCTACATTCCGAAGTACATCAATCCAACACTTACCTGTGAAGGAAAGAGAGCTTCAACCATTGAAGAGGAAACCTTTGAAAACAAGGGGTCTACTTTCCGGGAAGGATTGTAGAAAAGTTCAAAGTTGAACTAAGTCTTAAGCATTTGGAGGGCTTCGTGATCAAATCCAAAGAGCTTGAGCAAGTGAGTCATGTAGTAGCAAGGCAAAACGCCTGTGAAGAAGCCGAGTTTCGGACGGAACGAGAAGCCGGTGAGTGATCAAGGCGTCTCAGGATCGAGTCCCAAAGGATCAAGTGGCCATTTGTTGTGATCAAGACTTGTATACGGGATTACCACTTTGTAAACCGATCATTACTTAGTGGATTCCTCCCGGGAGTTGGAGAAGAGAGGAGTAGAAGAATTACCCCATCTTCGAACCTCTATAAAAACTTTCTTTGTGTCATTTACATTTCAACATTTAAATTCTGCACTTTTAATTGCTTATATCTCACGTGATAAATTTGCTATCCATTTGATAATTTACAAGTACTAAATCAAGCTCTAATATCTTGATTAATCAAACTTAAGGGTGTTAAGTCTTCCAATAAAATAAAACCACAAATGAGTTAAATTGTAGCCAACAAACAGTTACTCCATCAACGGCTCACCAGTCTGAAAGATTAACTCTCTTGAGTGACTAATTCGATTGTCCATCTAGACACAATGTAGAATCAACTCTGTATTTTTAAAGGACTAAATCGAAAATTTGCAAGGTTTATTCAACCCCCTTCTAAACCTTACACTTACACCCTTGGGACCTACAAGTAAATGCTCGAAAGCGTGCATCCTTGCCCTATTACCCAGCCATTGCGCCTCTCGCGGCCGCACTGTTTGGTTCGGCCCTCGTTCTCGGCAATCTTTTCACCGGTGTTGATTATCGCCACAACGTAAACACTTTCCTTGTTTATGCCAATAATCATTGGCGATATGTCCCGATTTTACGCAATGTGACACACTTGACCCGACTTTCCTTATCTTGTTCCTTCCATTTATCTCTGCTTTTACCAATCGGTCCTTCTAAAACTTAGCAAAGTCGTTTAGATGGTTGTCCCACGGTCGTTCTCTTGAGATCTTTTGATGGCCTACTCGCTCAATCATCAATACGGTTGATCCCGACTCGTCGGAAAGTGAGTCGCTTTACCGGTGAGTAGGTTTTCGATTCAACCAATCAGATTGTTTTTGAAGTTCCGTTTCAATCCTCGAGTGATCTTGTAAAGTTTATCCTCTTGATCGATTGTCCTTAGAGCATACTTGGACAATCGGTGCAATCGACTCATATTGAGCTACGAGACATGTTCCCCGCCTCAATCTATGGAATTCATCCCGGTGCGCCTCTTTCACAACCTCGTGGAATGTCTTGTTCATTGAACTCGGCCAAGAAATTTCCCTATGTTCGGCTGCCCTGTTCTATTCCCACCTTCTTTCAACTACCCTCCACTAGTCTCTGCAAACACCCGATTCCGACGAAATACGGTGAGTATGACTTTCTCTCATCTCGAATATTGGAGAGCATTGAAGATATTCTCTAATTTCTCTATCCATTCTTCTTCCTTTAAATCATCCGGCTCTCCTAAGAAAGCCTGGTGGGTCGAACTAGAAATCGCTCCAACGTGCGATCGTTCGCCTCTCAGGCGGGTTCGGGGCCCTGTTGAGGCTCGCTTGTTGCCTCATGAAAACCGGATTTGTTGCGGGGCATGCGCGAGTCAAGTTGTCTCCCCGCAATGGTGGATGAGGCGGTGGTAATTCGGGGAGGGTACCGGTCCCTGGTACGTCGTCATTCCGCGGGGAATGTGGCGAAGTCTCCCACGTCCACGATGTTGACCATTCTCAGTATCTTGAAGTGTTAGTTGCGATCCACGAGTAAATGAATACAATAATTATTCGCGTAAGGCAAGTTATATCGTAGGGAAAGTAACAACAAACACAAGACATCGAATAAATAGCAAAAGGCATATCTGTAAAACTTGAATACACCCATAGTACAACAATAGTAACACTTGAGTCAAAGATACATCGAACTAAAATACAACTTAATCTAATACAATAGAAAGTAAGGTACAACATAATGGAATAAGCGTCTACAACAATGAAAGTACAATCGACAATCAAGCTAACTAATCGGTGAGATCGCAATCATCGTCACTCGTAGCTATGTCCATAATCGGGGCACAGTCGGCGAGGTGGCGTCTCGACCTCGAGGCAATCAACGAAATCCAACCACCGCTCGAATCCATGTGCATCATCAAGTGGAGCAGCCTCAAGTGCCTCGGGCTCTCCCGACCTCGACCGGATCCTCCTCGGATCCTCCTCGGGTCCTCCTCGGCGTCGGTGCGGGCTCCACCTCGGTGGTGGCAATGGATGTGCATTAGCTGCCAAAGCAACCTCCGAGGCGGCGTCTCTCGAGCTAGGGCCTATGTAAGGTCATCTATCATCACATCCGCTTGATGAGGTCTCTCCAAGCGCTCAACGGTGTCGCGAGATAGCGGGCGTCAATCTCCCATTTCTCGCGGGGCCACTTGCCCTCTTCATTTTCTCTTCGCACATTATCCAGTGCTCCTGGATATCTCAGATCTGATCCTCCCCGCTCGTATGGTGTTGTCGCGATCCTTAATGATAGTAGTCAACTCGCTCTTTTTATCTTGGCTCCTTGCCAAGCGCATGTCGTCCCGGTTACGCCCGGGCGCTCCTGGATAGCTACGAGGTCGCTCGAACACTCTCCGGTGCTGAATCATAAGTGCCCGGTAGTACTCCCGCTCAGCATGGGCATGAAAAACGTCCCACCAAGAAGGTGGCGCCGACTCCATCCTGATCAAACAAAACTAAGGCGGGTCAGTTTTTAGGTAAAGGAAAGATAAGGAGGGAATAAGGAAAGAATGAACAAAGAAAGCCAGTCAAGAATTAACTAAGTCAAGACAAGTATGACTATGGAATCTCCAAACATGCGTTCTAACTTAGTTCAAACATCAATAAGACGGTTCTATGCCAATTTGAAATCGATTTCACACTTAATGAGTCAAGTCGTGGTACTACCCAACACAGACCAAGGGTCCTATCCTGGGTTAGCTCGGTGTAAGTTTCCATCTTACTAGCCGAGCTCTGATACCACTCTAACTGTCACGCCCCAAACGAGACGCGACGACGATCCACAACTTAAATACAAATAAACCAACAGTCTAGACGATCAATGAAACCCAAAGAAACAGAGTCAAATAGCAGTGGAAATAAAATAACATAGGTAAAAATTACAACTTACAGTTCCATAATTATCTGAATTACATCCCCGGAAATCAACCAAAGATAACAACTTAAAAGTCAAAGGGTCCTACGCCCTTCAGTTACAGACCGAAATGAAAAAGAAATAAAATAGTCCAACAACAATAACAAGAAACGAGTCCATCAACAACAACAACAGTGTGTAGTGAGTCCAACCAGGATTAGTACAAGGGCTCAATCCATAGTCGGTTCAGATATTCAACGAAGTCCTCATCTAAAAGTTAGAAAACGGTGGGGATGAGACAAAAATCTCGATGGATGGGGTGATCGTGTAAAGTGTGGCGCAATATATAGTTAAAGCGAAAACAGATTATATGAAAACGCGCGATATATGATGCATGAATTCACACACGATCCAAGCGTCGTGATAAAATATTTATGTAATATACTTATACGAGTTTAAGAAAACGATCTGTGGTCACACAAGCACTATGTGGTTCGTGCAAGAGACAGGAATAGCGCCAATGCGTCGGTTTGTAGCGCCAACCAAACAGTCCGATTAACTCCGGAATCGTGTGGATCGCCAACCAACAAAATTCCTTCGTTCTTCCTTGTAACTCCCGAGCAAGATGGTCCAAGACTGTCACCTTATCGCTCCATAGGCAAAGACAAAATCCACACCGAGCTAGCAAGGCTCGGATTTGTCATAATCATGATTATACCTCAAGTACTACAACCCGCTTCCTTGGACAACTCCGTCCCGGGCCATATGGATTAGGGCGATGGGGCCGGAAGAGTGGGATAGCAGCCGAGCTGCCCGGTTCCATCCCCGACGTATCCATTCCGAATGTGAGCTCGACATACCAAGTTGACTCAGGCAGGAAAGTAGATACAAGTTTAGGTAGTCAACCAGGCAGTCGAGTATTATTGATTCAGGGAAAGCGATTGAAAAGGTTTTCGAAAAAAAACGCGAGTGGCAATTATGGCGTTGGTGGAGTTATTTGGAAGAAGATGATTACCGGAAGGATAAGCAACCTTCGATATCTTGAAAGATTAGGTGGAACATAAGTCCCGTTATAGATTCAAAATCGCAAGGCGAGGAAGTCGCTCCGCGATCGGGTATTAATCGGTCAAGGCGATCCGATAAGTCAAGGGGTTTTTGGGAAAATAAAACATTTTAATTAATAATTAAAGTCAGAGGGTCCAGGGCTGTTTTAGTAAAATGAAAAAATAAATTGAGTTAGGTCCTTGATAAAAGAAAATTTACAATTAGCCCGTTTTGTAAAAACTAATACTTTGGGGTTAAAAATTGAATAAATAAATATTCCGACCTTGAAAAAATTATGAGGTCAGTTCCTAAATTCTCCAAATTTTTCAGAGATTCAGGTTTTTAAAGTTTTGAGGTCGAGTTTTTATAAAATTCTCACATTGGCCCCAAATTTGGTAAAATTGTCATTTCGGGCCTTAAGTTTAAAATAATCGGAACTCACAAATCGGAAGGGCTTTCAATGTGATTCCAGTTGAAAACTATAACTAAGGTTAGTAGGATATTGGGACAAAATCAGTTTTTAAAAGAAATAAGTTTAGGTCCTTTAACTTTTGAAAATCTCATTTTTGTCCTATTTTGAAATAATTGCCTTTAAGGCTATAGGGGTCCAATTGTTATGAGATTTGAACCTTCGGTCCAAAATATAATTAAGTTATAGTTGAATTAGTATTTCCAGGTGCATGGGCTGCATAAGTCCTGGAAATTTCATTTGGGTCCTCAAGTTTAATCTTTTACACTTTAGTCCCTCAATTTTAGTAAAATTACTTTCCAAGCTCTAACACTTGGATTTTTGGAATACATTTAAAATATGTCATTTCCAGTCCCTTAAGAGTGAAAATTTTAAATTTTTAAAGTAAGGTCTGGTACAGTTTCAGAAATTGCAAAGTAGCCCTTAAACTTCTAAAATTTTACAATCTAGTCCTTAGGCTTTTAAAGGTTGATTTTATTTATCTTAAAACTCTTAAAACTTTATTAATATGTCCAAAAGTCATTTTTGAACCTGAGTACAATCCCAAAATTCGAAATTTGCAGAGGGGTCCTTTAAATTTTATTTTCTTGCAATTTAGTCCACCAACTTTCCATTTTTGCATTTTTAAGTCCAAAATTGAAATTTAATCAATTATGCTCGACTTGTCCAGGTTATAAGTCATCCAAAACATGGATTTCAAATATCATACACATGTATGTCCAAATCATACAAGAATTCATCAAATAGAACATTAAATTGTACATGCATGCACCTAAAGTTCAATAATTAGCAATTTTGAACAACACTTGAGAAATTTCAAGACTTGATACATAAAATTGACATGCAATACATAAATTATATATCTCAAGGGCTCATGATCAAAATTCTACATGCATTTTAACAAAAGCACCTAGAAGTTGAAAGAGTTTTTCCACCCACCTTAAATTTGGAAAATTGTGAAATAAAAAGGATAAATTTCACAACTTTGGATGAGGTCACTTAGGTCAGCCCCTAAGTCAAGAAATATCAAAAATTTGGAGTTAGAAAAATGAGATAAAAATTAAGGAGAAAAAGAAGGAGATAAAAAAATTGGAAAGACTACACTTTACCTTGTGTAGTAGGTGATTTGAAACTAGTTGAAGCTTCAAATTTGGAAATTTTGGTTCAACTCCAAAATCACCTAAGGTCAGCCCCTGTTTCTCAAAAATGAAAAAGGGGTGTTAAGATTTGTAAAAAAAAAAATAGAAAGAAGGGTTCTAGTGTCCAATTCTTACCTTGTAGTCCAATTTTCTCTACTAATTATTCTTCAAGTCTTCAAATTTCACCACCATGCATGCATGTCTTCAAGTGGTCTTCTAAGTACCTCAAAATTCAAAATATAAACTTAAATTAAAAGGAGAAGGTGATGAGTAGTAAGATTTCAAGTTGAATTAAGGAGTGAAATTTCTTACCTTGGGATAGGGTGTTCGAATTTTTTGGATTTTTAAGTAGAAAGATAGTTTGTTTTGGTTCAGATGTTTGAAGAAAGAAAGAGTGTTTAGTGATAGGAAGAAGGTGTTCTTGAAGGTATGAAGGTAGGCTTGAAGATGTGAAGAACTTGTGTTTGAATATTTGAAGATGTGAAGAAGTGTTACTTGAAGATATGAAGAACTTATGTTTGAAGGTTTGAAGATGTGAAGAGTTGGTGTTTGAAGATTTGTAGATGTGAATGATTTTTAGAGAGTGGTTAGAGAGAAGGAGGTGAATTTGCTTGAGAATTAAAATGTGTTGGATGAAAAATGAATTTTTTGTGTAAAAATGGCCATATTGGCCAATTGCTAGGGAGAGAGGGAGAGAGGGAGAGGAGAAATATTTTGTTTAATTTGTGTCTTGAATTTTGCTTCTTGCATGGGAGACAAAATGCAAGTCAAAGGTATGGGCATGAGATGGGTTTGAATGGAATGTTGGGAAGACTCCAACATGTTGGGAAATTTAATAATAAAGAATTTATATATGAGATGATGTGTATAATGTTTGAATTAATGGTATAATTATACACAAGATGACAAATATAAGGTGTAAGTGTACAAGAGTTGGATGATATTTCTACTCCAAAAATATCATTATGGCCGTCCCACTATAGGGGCAAATTGGTAATTCCATATATTTTTTTGTCCCAAATTTGATGATAATAGTTGAAATATATCAATCTCCAAAATAATTAGTGATTTCATTGATCACTTATAAGTGTCATGATCACTTATACTAAATCAAATTCTTAATTCTATAAGGTAAAAGTCTCTAAAATAAATAGTCTCTTAAAATTCTAAGGTGACTAATAAATACAAAAATAGTAATAATGATCAATCAAGTGATCATAAATGCAAAATAGAATTAATAAATGATCATGATCACAAGTAATAAATAAAATGAAATAAATACAATATATATATATATATATATATATATATATTAATAATTACTTGTCAAAGTGACGCGGTAAAATTGTCGATCAATACATAGACGACAAAAGGATCAATCATAGTTCAGAAAAATCGAAGGCTTCACATCCTCCCCTCCTTAAAAGATTTTGGTCCCCAAATTCTCTTCAGAATAGTTCTGGATATTGATTCCTCATGTCTTCTCCCACCTCCCACGTTGCGTCTTTGTCTCGGTTGTGGTTCAGCCACACTACTTAACCATTGGAATCTCTCTCTTATGCAATCGCGTTCTGGCGATCAATGATCCGGATCGGTCTCTCGGTGTAGGATAAATTTTCCATTAGAGGAGGAGTATCTTGAGTGATGATATGTTCGGGATCCTGGTTGATACTTCTTCAATCTCGATACGTGGAATACATCGTGCATTCCCGCATATGGTGCTGGTAACTCGAGTCGGTAGGCTAACTTCCCGATCCTCTGTAAAATTTTGTAAGGTCCAACATATCTCGGACTCAACTTGCCTCCTTTCTTCGGATTGATCAATCCTTTCCGTGGTGAGAGTCTGAGAAATACTTCATCTCCGACTTCAAATTCCAAATCCTTTCTTCTCTTATCCGCGTAACTCTTTTGGCGGCTTTGAGCTGTGCGAATCCGCTCCTTGATTAGCTTGACCTTCTCCATGGCCTCCTGAACTAAGTCGACTTTTGGAATCGAGGGTGACTTTCGTTTCTCTTTCGGAGTCCATTGGTCGTCAATCTCCCAGTGTAGTGGGGATCTACACTTTCGCCCATACAATGCCCTGTAGGGTGCCATCCCAATCGTGGCCTGATAACTGTTATTGTAGGCGAACTCGGCTAATGGTAAGTGCGAATCCCAACTTCCTTGGAAATCCAATGTGCAGGCTCGCAACATATCTTCCAGGGTTTGAATCGTTCGCTCGATGTCCATCGCTTTATGGATGTCTTTGTTGTCTTTGAAACTTAGTGAGGTACCCAATTCCTCATGCAAGCACTTCCAGAATCTGGAGACAAACCTCGGGTCTCTGTCTGATACTATGTCAGCTGGTACTCCATGCAGTCGAATGATCTCTCGGATATAAATCTGCGCAATTTTCTGCAAGCTATTAGTTTTCTTGATGGGTAAGAAGTGTGCAGATTTCGTGAGTCGGTCTACAACTACCCAAATAGCATTATGGCCTCCTCTAGTCCTTGGTAGATCCGTCACGAAGTCCATCGTTATGTGTTCCCATTTCCACTCGGGATTTCTCAATGGTTGTAGTAAACCAGATGGTCGTTGGTGTTCTGCTTTTACTCGTTGACAAGTCAAACATCTCGCAACGAACTCCGCTACCTGGTTCTTCATGTTTACCCACCAATAACTCCGTTTCAAATCCTTATACATCTTGTTTCCTCTAGGATGTATAGTGTATTTCGAACGGTGTGCTTCTGCGAGGATTCTATTCATAATCTGCTCATCACTCGGTACACAAACTCGATTCCGAAATCTGATAACTCCATCTTCATGTATGAGAAATTCGATCTTTCTCCTTTAAGTATCTTCTCTTTCAGTTTCTGAAGATGTGCATCTTTCTCTTGTGCTTCCTTGATCTCATTCAGCAGATCGGGTTTAACCGAAATATTAGCACATGAAATCTGAGTATTGGTCAGTTGTCAGATTCCAATTGCTCAGTTCTTCTAATGATTCCCACTCTCGAATCATAAGTCTGGCTAAGCTCGCCTTTCTGCTCAAAGCATCAGCTACTACGTTAGCTTTCCCGGGATAGTATTGAATATCAAAGTGATAGTCCTCAATCAACTCCATCCATCTCCGTTGCCTCAGATTGAGATCCTTCTGGGAGAATAGATACTTCAAGCTCTTATGATCCGTGAAAACCGTGAATGTTGCTCCGTAAAGATAGTGTCTCCATTTCTTTAACGCGAACACTATCGCTGCCAATTCCAAGTCATGCGTTGGATAATTGGCTTCATACGGCTTGAGCTTTCGTGATGCATAAGCGATAACTTTTCCTTCCTGCATGAGCACTGCCCCTAGTCCTTCCTTTGATGCGTCATTGTAGACGATAATGTTTTCTGTTCCCTTTCGAAGGGCTAAGACTGGAGCTGTAGTAAGTCGTTTCTTTAGCTCTTTGAAACTCGCCTCGCACTTGTCATTCCACTCAAACTTGACTTGCTTCTGGGTTAGTCGAGTGAGCGATCCGGCTATCTTGGAGAAGTCCTGGATAAATCTTCGATAATATCCAGTTAGTCCTAAGAAACTCCTAATCTCCGTTACAGACTCGGGTTGTTTCCATTCAACCACTGTCTGTACCTTCGAAGGATCTACGGCGATCCCAGTGCCAGATACTATGTGTCCCAAGAACGCGACTTTACTAAGCCAAAATTCGCACTTGCTGAATTTGGCATACAACTTATCATCTCGTAGTGTCTCCAAAACGATTTTCAGATGACATTCATGCTCTTCTCTAGACTTAGAGTATACGAGTATGTCATCAATGAATATCACTACGAATTGATCCAAATAAGGTTGAAAGACTCGATGCATCGAGTCTATAAATGCTGCAGTGCATTCGGCATCGAAAGGCATCACTACAAACTCGTAGTGTCCATATCGGGTTTGAAATGCAGTTTTGGAAAAGTATTCTTCGCGGATCTTCAGTTGGTAATATCCTTATTGTAAATCAAACTTCGAGTACACCGTCGCTCCTTGAAGTTGATCAAACAGTTCGTCTATCCTCGGGAAGGGATATTTGTTCTTGATGGTCACGCTATTAAGACCACGATAATCTATACACAGTCTTAATGTGCCATCTTTCTTTTTGACAAACAAAGCCGCGAGTGCTCCCAACGGAGACGTACTTGGTCGGATAAATCCCACATCCATCAGTTTCTGTAATTGCATCTTCAACTCTTGCAACTCAAGAGGAGCCATCCTATACGGTGTTTTGGCAATCGGGGCAGTCCCTGGTAACACCTCGATGGTGAATTCGACTTCCCTATCTGGAGGGACAGTGGTGAGTTCTTGTGGAAATACATCCGTGCATTCTGATACTATACGTACTTGGTTAATTTGTGTCTCAACCGTGGGTTTGTTAATTACAAACGCCAAATACCCTTGAGCCCATCTAGTGATCGCCTTCCACGCTTTCATTGCTGAAATGATTGGGGCAATCTTAACTCGTGCCCTTCCCGAAATTTCCACTTCGGGTTTTCAGTTCACATAGCTTAATGGACTTGTTATGGCAGTCCATTTGTGCATGGTGTCAGACAACTATTCATTCCCAATATCACGTCGTATTCGGATATAGGTAATAAGATTAAATCGGCAGAAAGTTTATCTCATCAATCTTAACCGCATGCATTATAGATAATATATGTTATCCGACTTGCACCCATAGGAGTTGACACCTCTAGACATATAGGCATATGTTCCATGCATGCATGCATGCGGTTTGTGTACAAAATGCGGTGCAACAAATGAATGCGTTGATCCAGGGTCAAATAGTATTTTAGCGTAGTGGTTAGATACTAGAAGCGTACCTTCCACCACGTCCTTTGCCTCCCGGAGCCTCATGTCCAAATGAGTGCAATTGCTCGGCGAGCATCCTTGCCCTATTACCTTGGCCATTGCCCGCTTCTCTCCTGCCGGCACTGTTTGGTTCGGTCCTCGTACTTGGCAATATTTCACCAGGTGCGACATCGCCACATCGCAAATACTTTCCTTGTTTATGCCAACATCATTGGCGGTATGTCCCGATTTCTGGCAATGTGCACACACTTGACCCGGCTTTCCTTGTACTGGTTCCTTCCCTTTATCTGTCTTACCAACTGGTCCCTTCTGAAACTTAGCAGGTTGTTTAGATGGCTATCCCACGACTATTCTCTTGAGATTGTTTGATGGCCTACTCTGCTGAATCTGTCCAATACGGTTCAGTCCCGACTCGATGCGGAGAGTCGCGCCTTTACCGCGGTTGAGTAGGTTTTGATTCAACGATCAACGATTGTTTTTGAAGTTCCGTTTCAATCCTCGAGTGAACTTGTAAAGTTTATCCTCTTGGGTACTGATTGTCCTCAGAGCATAGTTGGATAATCGGTGCAATTCGGACTCATATTGAGCTACAAAAATGTTCCCCTGCCTCAATCTATGGAATTCATCCCGGTGCGCCTCTTTCACAACCTGTGGAATGTACTGTTCATTGAACTCGGCCAAGAAATTTCCCCATGTTCTAGCTACCCAGTCCTGTTCCCACCTTCTTTCAACTGCCCTCCACCAGTCTCTAGCAGCCGATTCCAGACGTAATACGGTGAGTGTGACTTTCTGCTCATCTGAATATTGGAGAGCATTGAAGATATTCTCCAATTTCTCTATTCATTCTTCTGCCTTTAAATCATCTGGCTCTCCTAAGAAAGCCGGTGGGTCGAACCTTAGAAATCGCTCCAACGTGCGATCGTTCGCCTCTTTGGCAGGTTCGGGGGCACGATGTTGAGGCCGTGCTTGTTGCCTCATGAAAACCAAGATTTGTTGCGGGGCCTGTGCGGTCAAGTTGTCTCCTGCGCAGAGGGTGCGGGAGGCGGTGGTAATTCGGGGAGGGTACCGGTCCCGGGTACGTCGTCATTCCTCGGGAATGCGGCGAGGTCTCCCACGTCCACGATGTTCAACCATTTTGTATCTTGAAGTGTTAGTTGCGATCCACGAGTAAATGAATACAATAATTCTTCGCGTAATGCAAGTTATATCGTAGGGAAAGTAACAACAAACACAAGACATCAATAAATAGCAAAAGGCATATCCATTAATGTAAAATTTGAATACACCCATAGTACAACAATAGTAACACTCGAGTCAAAGATACATCGTAACCAAAATACAATCAATCTAATACAATAGAAAGTAAGGTACAACATAATGGAATAAGCGTCTACAAAAATGAAAGTACAACTAACAATCAAGCTAACTAATCGGTGAGATCGCCATCATCGCACTCATGACTATGTCCATAATCGGGGCCTGGTCGGGTGAGGTGGCGCCTCGACCTCGAGGCCAATCAACGAAATCCAACCGCGCTCGAATCCTGTGCATCATCAAGTGGAGCGCCTCCCGTTCCTCGGGCTCTCCGACCTCGATCGGATCCTCCTCGGGGTCCTCCTCGGGTCCTCCTCGGCGTCGGGTGCAGGATCCACCTCGGATGGTGGCAATGGCTGTGCATTAGCTACCGAGCGGCGTCTCTCGAGCTAGGGCCATGTAAGGTCCTCTATCACTGTCATCTCGCTTGATGAGGTCTCTCCAAGCGCTCAACGATGTCGCGAGATAGGCGGGCGTCAATCTCCCATTTCTCGCGACCGTCACTTGCCCTCTTCATTTTCTCGCACATTATCCAGGCGCTCCGATATTCTCATATCGATCCTCCCGCTCGTATGGTGTTGTCGCGGTCCTTAATGATAGTGGTCAACTCGCTCTTTTCATCTTGGCTCCTTGCCAAGCGCCGTGTCGTCCTTGCGATTCTGGGCGCTCCTCGGATAGCTCGAGGTCGCTCGAACACTCTCCCGGTGCCGGTAGTACTCCGCTCAAACGGGCATGAAAAATGTCCCACCAAGAAGGTGGCGCGGCTCCATCCTGATCAAACAAAACTAAGGCGGATCGACCAAAAGGTGAAGGAAAGATAAGGAGGGAATAAGGAAAGAATGAACAAAGAAAGCGACCAAGAATTAACTAAGTCAAGACAAGTATGACCATGGAATCTCCAAACATGCGTTCTAACTTAGTTCAAACATCAATAATACGGTTCTATGCCAATTTGAAATCGATTTCACACTTAATGAGTCAAGTCGTGGTACTACCCAACACAGACCAAGGGTCCTATCCTGGGTTAGCTCGGTGTAAGTTTCCATCTTACTAGCTGAGCTCTGATACCACTCTAACTGTCACGCCCCAAACGAGACGGGACGACGATCCACAACTTAAATACAAATAAACCAACAGTCTAGACGATCAATGAAACCCAAAGAAACAGAGCCAAATAGCAGTGGAAATAAAATAACATAGGTACAAATTACAACTTACAGTTCCATAATTATCTGAATTACATCCCCGGAAATCAACCAAAGATAACAACTTAAAAGTCAAAGGGTCCTACGCCCTTCAGTTACAGATCGAAATGAAAAAAAAATAAAATAGTCCAACAACAATAACAAGAAACGAGTCCATCAACAACAACAACAGGTAGTGAGTCCAACAGACGGGGTACAAGGGCTCAATCTGTAGTCGGTTCAGCATCTTCAACGAAGTCCTCATCTAAAGGTTAGAAACAGGTGGGGATGAGATAGAAATCTCAGTGGATGGGATGATCATGTGCAAGTGTGGCGCAATATATAGTTAAAGCGAGAAAACAGTTATATGAAAACGCGTGATATATGATGCATGAATTCACACACAGTCCACAAGCGTCATGATAAAATATTTAAGTAATATACTTATACAGTTTAAGAAAATAGTTCGTGGTCACACAAGCACTATGTGGTTCGGTTCAGCAAGACAGTAGGATTGCGTGCGGAATGTAACGCCAATCCTATGCAAGACAAATAATGGTTGCGTACGGATTTGTAGCGCCAACCAATGCAATACAAGTAGCGGTTGCGTATAGATTTGTAGCGCCAACCAAACAGGTCCGATTAACTCCAGAGTCGTGTGGATCAGACAGTGATTCCTTCATTCTTCCTTGTAACTCCCCGAGCAAGATGGTCCAAGACCTGTCACCTTATCGCTCCATAGGCAAAGACAAAATCCACACTAGAGCTAGCAAGGCTCGGATTTGTCATAATCATGATTATACCTCAAGTACTACGACCCGCTTCCCTTGGACAACTCCGTCCCTCAGTTGCGAAATAGCAGCCGAGCTGCCCGGTTCCATCCCCGACGTATCCATTCCGACTGTGAGCTCGACATACCAAGTTGACTCAGGTAGGAAAGTAGATGCAAGTTCAGGTAGTCAACCAGGCAGTCGAGTATTATTGATTTAGGGAAGCAGTTCAGAAAAGTTTTCGAAAAAAAAACGCGAGTGGCAATTATGGCGTTGGTGGAGTTATTTGGAAGAAGATGATTACCGGAAGGATAAGCAACCTTCGATATCTTGAAAGATTAGGTGGAACATAAGTCCCGTTATAGATTCAAAATCGCAAGGCGAGGAAGTCGCTCCGCGATCGGGTATTAATCGGTCAAGACGATCCGATAAGTCAAGGGGTTTTTGGGAAAATAAAACATTTTAATTAATAATTAAAGTCAGAGGGTCCAGGGCTGTTTTAGTAAAAGGAAAAATAAATTGAGTTAGGTCCTTGATAAAAGAAAATTTACAATTAGCCCCATTTTGTAAAAACTAATACTTTTGGGGTTAAAAATTGAATAAATAAATATCCCGACCTTGAAAAATTATGAGGTCAGTTTCTAAATTCTCCAAATTGTTCAGAGATTCAGGTTTTTAAAGTTTTGAAGTCGAGTTTTTATAAATTCTCACATTGGCCCCAAATTTGTTAAAATTGTCATTTCGGGCCTTAAGTTTAAAATAATCGGAATAGAACATTAAATTGTACATGCATGCACCTAAAGTTCAATAATTAGCAATTTTGAGCAACACTTGAGTAATTTCAAGACTTGATACATAAAATTGACATGCAATACATAAATTATATATCTCAAGGGTCGATGATCAAAATTCTACATGCATTTTAACAAAAGCACCTAGAAGTTGAAAGAGTTTTTCCACCCACCTTAAATTTGGAAAATTGTGAAATAAAAAGGATAAATTTCACAACTTTGGATGAGGTCACTTAGGTCAGCCCCTAAGTCAAGAAATATCAAAAATTTGGAGTTAGAAAAATGAGAGAAAAATTAAGGAGAAAAAGAAGGAGATAAGATAATTGGAAATACTACACTTTACCTTGTGTAGTAGGTGATTTGAAACTAGTTGAAGCTTCAAATTTGGAAATTTTGGTTCAACTCCAAAATCACCTAAGGTCAAAATGAAAAATGGGTGTTAAAATTTGAAAAAAAAATATAAAGAAGAAGAAGAAAGAAGGGTTCTAGTGTCCAATTCTTACCTTGTAGTCCAATTTTCTCTACTAATTATTCTTCAAGTCTTCAAATTTCACCACCATGCATACATGTCTTCAAGTGGTCTTCTAAGTACCTCAAAATTCAAAATATAAACTTAAATTAAAAGGAGAAGGTGATGAGTAGTAAGATTTCAAGTTAAATTGAGGAGTGAAATTTCTTACCTTGGGATAGGGGGGTGTTCGAATTTTTTGGATTTTTAAGTAGGAAGATTGTTTGTTTTGGTTTAGATGTTTGAAGAAAGAAAGAGTGTTTGGTGATAGGAAGAAGGTGTTCTTGAAAGTATGAAGGTAGGCTTGAAGATGTGAAGAACTTGTGTTTGAATATTTGAAGATGTGAAGAAGTGGTACTTGAAGATATGAAGAACTTATGTTTGAAGGTTTGAAGATGTGAAGAGTTGGTGTTTGAAGATTTGAAGATGTGAATGATTTTTAGAGAGAGGTTAGTCGATCAATACATAGATGACAAAAGGATCAATCATAGTTCGGAAAAATCGGGGGATTCACAAAATATGATTTATGCATTCAATATTTTTGTATATTTGTTATACTCATTTATTATTAAAATATTTTTAATATTTGTACTAGGTAAAATAATAATTGCTTTTTTGGAAAAAAAAAACATGATTTACGTAAAGAGCATACAATCAAAATTGATGTACAATTATTAAAACATGTTAAAAATAATTATTATTAAGGACAATTTTGTCCATACATTAAATTCTATTTTAAGGGGATAAGTGTTACTTTAGCAAGTTCAGGGAGTAAATGAGACATAAGGCCAAATTCAGGGGGTGTTCTTTGTATTTTTCCCTAGTTATTATTGCAATTAGTAAACTCATAAGAAAACTATAGGTAACTTTTTCTTAAAATTGTGTATGATTTAGTTGTAAATGTTTCTTAAAAATTTCTTAAAATAAACTTTCGTGAAAATTATTCATTTAGTTGTAAAACAATTAGTTGATGATTTGCTATATTAATATATGATTATGAGTAGGTCTTGTGTGAGACTGTCTCATGGATCTAAATTCGTGAGGCAAATCCATATATAATACTCAAACCCACAAAACCAATACTCAAACCCACATATGCAATAACCCACAAAAGTTCTTCTTCCACCTCCTCCAGTACTATAAAAGAAAGAATAAATACAACACCCAAACCTTCTTTCTTCGATTAGTTTCAGGAACTTAGGGGTTGTGTAGTTTTCATTCCAATGAGAAAAGTCAATTTCCATCCCATTGAGATAAAATCTCAACTTTTTATTCAAAATTGTAAAAATGAAAATAGGTTATAAAAAATTGATGTAGAATTTATAGGGTGAAAGTTTGAAAATATGTTTGGTTTAGAAAGTTATTTTGAATTTTGTTGTTGGAAAATTGATAAGATGATGATTTATATATAATATTTAAGTGGTAGGACCCACTTGAGCGATTTTGTTGGAAAAATAATGATATATAATTGAATGAAATTGATAGTAATGAAACCTATATTGAAATTTTAATTTGAAATAATAATTTATGTGGATTTGAGTGGTAGTAGTGGGTCTCACTTATGTTATATAAGATTAACATTGAGTGTGTAGTGATTGTAGTGAGTCTCATTGATATAATATAGGTTGAAATTTGAGAATATAAGTGTGAGAATTTACAATATAGGATTGAGATTGTGAATTGAAAAGTTGAAAATGGAATATTTCTAATGAGATTGAGTAAAACAAACATGATTTACATATCTTAAATAGTAAAAAGTTGGAAAATCTCCAATGGAATGGAAACTACACAAGCCCTTAATTTCACTTCTTCACCATCTACACACTATGCAGATAGAGGAGAAAGAAACTTAGAGTTGGCATATTCAAAGAGCTTGCCACTTTGGAAGAGAATTGATGGTGAGACCAATACCAAAGATCACAAAGAACTCAATGTTCTTGATTTTCTTGAATAGTCTCTTCTTTTCTCTAGCCATGTTCATGATGAATTTTATTACCAGAATTATCTACTCTACCGTTTCCACTTTTTCCTAATTTATTAAGAATACATGGAATAAACCATCATACAATGAATTGACGTTCTAAGGGTTTCGGTGTAAACACAGTAGCACTAAATTTTAAGGTTTGAAACTCCATTAATGGAGATTTTAAGTTTCAAACTTGAAACTTTGTTTCACCCTCTTCAAGCTTTGGTTTGCTATGAAAATGCGAGAAAAGAAGAAGAAAAATAGAGGGAAAACGAAGAGAAGACGAAAGGAAGAAAAAAATAGAAAAAATAGAAAAAAATAAAAACCACAGCAAAAAAGTATTAAATGTTTAACCAAAAAGTATTACATATTGAACTGAAAAGTATTATGGTTTTAAGTAAAAAATGTTATGTGTTAATTGAAAAGGTATTACACGGTAGACATTGAACTAAGTGCTACTTATTTGCATAAAAGTATACAAATTTGAGAAAAGTACACAGATTTGAGAAAAAAAAATTACTTATCCGTCAAAGTCATATCAATTTTGTTACTTTGAAAACATATACTTTTCACATTAAAAATGATAATTTTCAAGAAAAAAACTAACAATTTTTAATTATTACCAAACCCACATGTTATCATAATATTTACGAAAATGTCCTCGTCTTTTTGGATTAGGCTATGGGTCGCAGCATTGCAGGGGATCCGTTTCACAAAATATGACCCGTGGAACAGTCTTATATGAGTTTTTATCTATAATTATAATGTTATTGAGTTAATAATTTAACACATGGATCTCGTAACTCGTAAGCATAAAAAGTCAAGAAAAATAGAGATGACAATGGGGCTGGTCAAAATCCGATTCCGCATTAAACTCGTTCCATTCGGGGTGGGTCCAAATCCAGTCAAATGGGTCATGAGATGGATCGTGGATCCATTTTGAAAACCTAGTGGGTTCGGGTGGGTAACGGGTCCTTATGGACCCTCCCAGTATACAATTAACTTAGCAAATTTAATATTATTAATAAGACATCAGGACTAGTATTGTACTACTTCAATTCTTCGCAATTTATGATAATTGAAAATTAGGTGGCGTTATTAGCACCTCTTTTTCCTCTAAACACACTCACCTTCTAAATACACCACCCCCTACTTTTTCAAGTATGGCCCAAATTTTAAATACACCTCTCTTTTTTCCAATTTTACCCTTGCACTTATTTTCCCCCAAATACACCCCCAACCTTTCACCTCCCCACTTTCTCAATCTCAAACAAAAAATACACCCACCTCTGAAAACTGTTACATTCGACGACGACAATGGCTCATGATATTCAAACTTACCGGAGAATAATGATGGTTATGGCAGATGTTGATGACGACTTTTTGGATGCACCACCATCCACAATCAACCGAGAGGCAAAGGTACAGTCACTGGCACCGGCACCGGTTCGGGAATACATATCGGCAGTCGACGATGAAGAGGTAATAAACTTCACTTTTTCTTAAAAATAACTTGCATTTGTAGTTTGGGTGTGCTATTGTTAGGTATTTAGATGTATGGGTATATGTAAGTGATGGGTGAAGTTAGGGCGCTATTTTTTCTGGTATTTGAATATGAACCTGTGAAGAAGACGACAGATGGCACGATCGCTGAAGCCCTAGGTGGCATGATCGATTGTGGCATGTGGCACGCTGGTGGAATGATGGCATGCTGGACTTATTTACACCCAGCGTGCCACTTGGCATGGTGGGTGTATTGTCAACCATGCCATATAGTGCCTTGTGGCATGCTGGTGGCACAAGTGGCATGGTCAAAGAGATAGACAATCGTGTCATGTGGCACGATGGCATGATCAATAAAATTAGCCATCGTGTCATGTTCACTGTCAAATTGTTTTGGATTTTTCTATGTGATTTGCTAATTGTGGTTTATTGCTAATTGTGATTTTTTACTATTTTTGACAGTGGGCTTGGAAGAGGCTGAACTTTATGTCAATAAAGCCCAAGATCAATTTATATAGCAGGTTGACGATTATTGATGACTTAGAAATGGAGTTGCATAGTTGCGCGGATTTTGTGTACCATGAGTTTCAGAACTCCTGTTTTGGTTTTGTATTGCAGATGGGCAACCGTGCGGTCAGTTGTAATGCCACCCTTCATGCCGTTATTGCAAATGAGGTTTTTAAGAAAGACGCGACTGGCGAATTTTGGTTTCGGATTAAAAAGTGTTTGATTCGGTTCTCCAAATATGAGTATGCCTTGCTTACTGGGCTATCCTTTGCCCCGACCAACTTTGACCCTAACACGGGCACATTTTGCCTCCCAACGGGTTGTATGATAAATACTACCAGGGTGCTAAGTTGACGATGAAGGATCTACGATTGCATTTTGCAGCCGGTGTATTCCGTGATGATTCATCTGATGAGTTGAAGGTGGCAAAGTTGTTAGTTGCGTACCATATTTTATTCGCATGGGATCTGAGGTCCACAACCATTGAGGATTCATGGTGGACTTTGGTTGATGACGTTGATCAGTGGGAGTCTTTCTGTTGGGGGAAGTACTCATTCCAGATTTTATGTCACTAGCTTTCACGATTACCCACCGAGCCCAATAGTAATTTCCGTATTTACGGATTTAGTTGGGCTTTCTTGGTAAGTGATATTAATGTTATTTATATCTTATAATTTAGATTTTGTAGAAACATACGATTTAACTATTTTTATTGTTATTCTTAGATATGAGCGTACGAGGCCATACCCAATCTCGGGCTTCATGTGGGGTTCCAGTCTCAGAGATTGCTATACCACATTGCACACGGTGGAAGTTTCTGAAGTCCTCCATGATTATAATGGCTTTCTTGACCGTCAGGTATACAATGTAATTTGTGCTTTTTCAAATTTGAACTTATGATAATAATTAATTAATTACTGATTTTGTTCTTGCATTTTGTAGATTGATATGCACCGGACCTTGACTCCGAGGGGCAATGAGCTTTCTTATCTATTGCATGTCCATCTCGACCTCCGATCCGGTGTCGTTTATGTTAATTGAGATAACCCGATCGGGAAGAAGAAGTCCACGAGACCTGTTAGAACTCCAAAGCATCGTCGCACCACATCAAGTCTATGTCACAGAAGAGCGACAGAGGATCGCGTGTCCTACCACAGATGAGTTGACTTCATTGATGGACGATGATGATCCTCTTGATGTGGATCCACATATTGAGAGGGGAGATTATGATCGTCCACCCCCGAGGGTGCTGTTCCAGATGGTCCTCCACCCACCTCCACACCCTGGGGTGTAGTAGGAGGTTCCGGTAGCGGTGCAGCAGGAGGACCAAATCGTGCTGAATTTGGTTCGAAAGCACGTATCTGCTATGGTACCGCCTATAGTGCGGAGTGAGGTCAAGATACTTGTATTGCCTGCCATTCAGCATTCTGCCCCACGACCTATTCAGGTGCGCATTTATTTGTTTTTTGTGTTTAACATTTAGAATAGAATATTATTTCTTTTGAATTGTGTTATTTAATGAGGTTTCCTTTATTATACAAGTTTCTAGCCCCCCCATGGTGGTAGGCCAGTAGATTACTCCCCTTCCCCCCGGTGGTGGGCCAACAGACTACTCCTCCCCCACTGTCGGTTGAGAAGGCTGCACGGAACCTCCCCCTTACAGATGTGCAGACACCGATGGGGTGTAGTGCACCGGCACAGGGTTTAACGCCCCATCTGGAGGGGATGATATGTCCCTACGTGTTGTGATAGCACGAGTGCCGTCTAGGTACCTTCGTAGCCCTTTCACGGCACACGAGCAGTGTAAGGATGCCACACTTGTTGAGTACACGCAGTTCTTAGATAGTGATGAGACATAAATTAAATCAAACATATGAATTCAAATACACTATCGTTGTTCTATGATTTTAACACGAGTTTTTGTCTCAGCCGCAATGTTGGATACGCGCTTTGCACATTTGGCAGTGGTTTCTTTAAGAATATCCAGACGCCCACCACCGATTTGGATTCGTGGTAACACAATGTTAATGTTATTTTTTCTTTCATTTCCAGTGTGTTATTTGTTCATGTTCATTGACAATTGACCTTATTGTTTGCTTGTTACAGCAAATTGATGCGTACTTAGTACTAGATTGCAAGCCCGAGTTGGCTAATGTAGTGGTCCATCACGAGGTGCGAGGGCGTATAGGATTGCTTGACACATAGTTTGCTGTAAGTTTAATGTATTTTGTTGATAGATAGTCAGTCATTTTTTTTTTGTTTCGTTACATTCATGTTTTCACTAACTAAATGTTTTCATTATGCAGCTTAAGGTAGGCACATTATGGACCAATCTATATAGAAAGAACCTGCCGGAGGCAATAGGAGCCAGCCAGAGGTCATACTAACTGACCTTCTGACACCATTGGTGGAGCACGTCCATGGTGAACGTGTAGGTCCCAATGGATGTGAAGTAAGGTTTAGAAGCGGGGTTGAATAAACCTTACCTAATTTTCGAGTTAGTCCTTTTAAAATAATTCAATAGAGTTGACACAAACAGATGTGTCCTTGATGGGCAGCTAAGTTGGCTTTTCAGCTGAGTTACCCACTCAACAGACTCGATAGAGCTGTTGATAGTATAACTCGGCTGCTCCAGCCTAAATCTTAACTTGGCTGATTGGTTTTTAATAGCGGAAGACTTAACACCCTTTGATTAGATTCAACTTGTTTTAAACACTTGATTTTAGCACTTAGTTATTAATCAGTTGGATAGTAAATATGATTCTATCAGCAGATATAAGGTAAATATGCAGGAAGATAAATATGTTGAAAGTAAATGACCCAAATATTTTTATAGAGGTTCGAAGATGGGGTAATTCTTCTAATCCTCTCTTCTCCAACTCCTGGAGGAATCCATTAAGTAATAGATCAGTTTACAAAGTTGTGAACAGTTTGGAGACAACCTTGATCACATAGTTGTCTTCTCTTGTGACTCAGCTTCTTCACAGGCAGTTGCCTTGCTACTTCAGCTCACTTCTCAAGTTATTGGATTTGATCACGAAGCCCTCCAACAAACTTGATAATGGTTCAACATTGAACATCCTACAATTCAGGCTTGGAAAGTAGAACCCTTTTGATTCTTCAAAAGTTTCCTCTTCAACAGATTTGAAGTTTGTCTTTCCTTCACAACTTGTGTTGGATCGATTTCCTTCGAGTTTCAGGCTTGACGAATTGCTTGAATGTTCTTGAGAATATTGGAGATTAAATGCTTGAGTATTGCTTACTTGTTCGTGGTTTAGGTTTCAAGGTAACCCCTTCTCAATAATTTCCTCAGCCTTTTATAGTGCACATTTGAAATTTTGCCCGTTGAAGAGATATGCTAATTTCAAATGTCACTTGTGTTCGTTGGCTTGTCTAGTCTGCAGTCTTTGATGTTGACATTTCCTCGTATTAAATGTCTTCGCAACATTGCAGATGACTGGCACAAGGTGCAGTGTTTCCCATTGGCTTATTCATTTTGCACAATTCTGGGATAACACTTTAGAACTGACAGCTTTGACATATTACTATATTGAGTAATATTATTGACTTTAATCAACGGATCTAAGTCAACTGTCTTGACTAGACAGCTGTCTTTACCCAGGAGACTTGAGTCAACTCCAATCATTGGATAACTCAACTGTCACTTCAACTTGAGACTTGGCTTCTTGAGTTAACTTGACTGACATTTCTCACAGTTGTCCCTCAGCTGATACTCCTTCAGTCGAGTCTTTAACTTCCTTCTTGGCCATACTCAGCTGACACATAGCAGAGTCTTCAATTCATTCCGCAGTTGACTTATTGTATTCTTTGGCATATGTAGGTCCCAAGGGGTGTGAGTGTAAGGTTTAGAAGGGGGGTTGAATAAACTTTACCAACTTTTCAAATTTAGTCCTTTTAAATATTCAGAGTTAATACTACACACTAAGTCCTTGATGGACAACTAAGTTAGTTGATCAATGAGTTAGTCACTCAAATGGACTCGACTGAGATGTTGATAGAATAACTCAGCTGTTTTGACTAAAGACTTAACTTGACTGTGATATGTTTTCAGCGGAAGACTTAACACCCTTGATTTTGGTTTAAGTTTGTTTCAATACTTGGTTTTAGCACTTTGTTGATTATCAATTGGATTGCAATTTTATCAGCAGATATAAGTGTAATATGCAGAAATTAAAGTGCTGAAATGTAAATAACACAATAAGTTTTTATAGAGGTTCGAAGATGGGGTAATTCTTCTACTCCTCTCTTCTCCAACTCCTGGAGGAATCCACTAGGTATTGATCAATATACAGAGTGGTTAACATCCGATACAAGTCTTGATCACACAAATGACTTGATCCTTTGGGACTCGATCTGGAGATGCCTTGGTCACACAGTTGGCTTCTCATATGACTCAGCTTCTTCACAGGGCAGCTGCCTTGCTACTACAGCCCACTTGCTCAAGTTCCTTGGATTTGATCACGAAGCCCTCCAAATAACTTAAGTCTGGTTCAACCTTGAACCTTCCTACAATCCTTCGTGGAATGTAGACCCCTTGATTCTTTAAATGTTTCCTCTTCAACTGATTGAAGTTGTCTTTCCTTCACAGGTGAGTGTAGGATTGATTTCCTTCGTAATGTAGGCTTGAGGATTGAGCGTTCAATAACTTGAGAATATTTCAAGTTACAAATGTTTTTTTCTTGCTTGTATTCAATTCTCGGATGCTCAAGGTAACCTTTTCTCAAATAAACTCCTCGGCCTTTTATAGTGGTCTTTCAAAAATCATCCGTGAAGAGATAGGCTTGTTTTTGAAAGTCACTTGTGGTCGTTGGCTTGTCTTGTTGCGCTTCTTGGAATTGACATTTCCTCGTATACATGATCCTTGACTTTTAGAGATCGACACAGTGCAAAGTGCTTCCCATTGGTTTATTCCTTTTGCACCCTTCTCGGATCGATCGTGCACTTTAAGAAAGGTAGTATGGAAGTATTACTTGTTTAAGTAATTCTCTTGATTTACAAACGAATCTCTTTCGATTATCTCGACTTGATCGCATTTCCTTGCCTTCCCCTAGGTGACTTGAGTCGACTTCCAATCATTGGATGACTCTTCTTCGTCACTTCAATCTTGAGACTTGGCTATCTTGAGTTGACTTGATCGATATTTCACTCACCAAGCATCTCACCGCACCTTCACGATTTCCTATCTTCTCTTCTTTGCCATACTCACCGCCTCACAAAGGAGTCTTCCTTCTAGTCTCCGATTGTTTTCTTGCATGTTCAGCATAGCCGACTTAACTCAACTCGACCCACTATCTATTACAATACAATTTACAACAAAAAAATGGGGTGCAACTTCCTATTCTAAGTTTTACATGGTATTCATCAAAATCTACAAAATAATTTCCCAACAATTTCCCCCTTTTGAACAGGGCAAATGTAGAATCACAGAATGTATGATTAGAATCGATCTTTTATTGATCATAACATTCTTGTTCTTTACATAGTTGTTTACAAAGTGTATCAGAGCTTGAATCAAAAGAAAATGTATCAGAGCTTAAATGGACCTTAAAGTAACCATGTTGTTCTATATCTCCACAAGTATAGAAATTGTACAATTTTATTCAATGTACAGAAGACTTACATAAAAATGTATTTACATAGTAAAATACACGAAGGGGTGGACAGCAACACTTCATCTCCTTCGTTGCCTCCTTCTTTCATCTTCTTCACTCTGTCTTCTTGACCTTCTTCTCTTTTTCTCATCTTGGCCGCCTTTCTTCTTTTTCATACGCCCTTCCTGCACTTCATCTCTTATCGTCTTTCTTGTCTTTCCTCCCATAGTTGAGTTTGTCTTTTATTTTCCTCTTCAATTCTCTTCACATACTCAGCATTGTTTTTAGCCACTTGCAGGTTGGCTACTTCATCAAATCCAGCCCAATAGATCCCTCCTTTCTTGCCTGGATCTATATACTCAATATTTTTGGGTAGAGGTCTAGGTCTGAAACCTCTTCCTCCACCTCTGCTTCTTCCTTTTCCTCTGGGCGTGTCTTGTCATCGGGGTCTTCTTTTTCCCAGCTGAGTGACTAGCAGAGTGACCAGCAGAGAGACTGCCAATAGTCTGCTGCCTGTCAGCTTCTTCACATAGTGTGAGACCTTTTTCCCAGTACAAATCCCAGGCTTGAGCCGTGGACATATTTGCGAAGTACCCTTCAGATGCGAGCGTCTTGAATTCATCAACAGATCTTGGCTCGGTTCCAGCATCTGAAATGGCATAGGTGTCTCTGTCTGTTGGAATGCCTCCATGTTGTTTCAGAATATCCATAACTCGGGCATCCATCCTTCCTTCCACTTCCTTCATCCCTGCTTCAACTGTCTTTCTCTTTTCAGCCATAGGTACAGCAGAGTGTTGGAGTGGCAGAGTCACTGGGAGTTTGCTAATAATATCAGCTGTGACAAGACCTTGTTGAGGGGTTTTAGCAATCATCAAGGTCACATCTTTCGAGCCTTCCCCCTCAACAGACTTCCCTTTCTTCTCTCTTATTACTTCCTCAGTTGTCTTTCCCTTCACAGCTGCTTCCTCCTTCTCAGCTTCAGATCCCTTCAGTGCCTTTAGGTATTCCTCTTCCCCCTTTTTGGCATCATCAAAGGAGAGAGGAACCCCTGGAAACAAGCTAGCAAGCAAGAAGTCTAGTCTGCTGATAGCCGAGTTCTGCGTCAATATGTTTGCGGAGTATGCGGCACGGAACTCGTGCGGGTGGCGTTGGATTCAAATGCTACCAACTTCATCTCGATCATGAGAAGATGAATTTTCGATCCATATTTTCTTCCACGCTGCAGAGCTCATTCTCATTGTGTTCACGCAGCAGCTTTATCTCTGTGGTGTGAGATTCATGCATTGTTCGATGTGTTCTTGAAATTTTGTCTTTGCATCGCATTCTCACCGCCGACTAGCAACTTGTTGAACAATGTCCTGAAATATCGAGCTTGTTCCACACGCATTGTTGTCTGCTTCTTTGTTGCCACCACTCCCGATCCCGACTATTATGCCTCGCAAATTAGCAAGTAAGGTTGGCGTCTCGTTATCCATCGACCTCATGTCCAAAGTGAGGCCTGGTGCCTCTCCATCTTTTCAATCTCAAAAATAAGCCTTTGAAAACTTCCCGAACTTCATTGTCTCTCTATTTCAAATTGACGGGCAAGCAAATCAAAGTCATAGTCACCGGAAAAATGGTGTCGATGGAATAACAGGTCAGTCGGAGTGAAGCGCTCGCGATCTCTCGGCCGATTCTTTAGGGAGGTCGGGTACCTCCGTGAGAGAAAGGAAATGATTCTACAAAAGGATCATCATGGGCAATCGAATTGCTCAATGATAAATGGTGCTTGTGAAGTCCCCTGTGGAGTCGAACTGCTGCACTGGGAGCTGCGCGCATGGACTCTGTTTGTTGTGGTCTGGGGGAAGTCGACCCGACTTTGCCGAGCCTCATTGTCTCAACAACCGTCGGTCTCAAATGGGTTTTTCCAAATGAGTTGATCGTCCTCGGTCTTATCAGAAGCGTCATCGGATGATGACGAGATTGCCATGGGTGGCTCATCATCAAAGTTGAATGTTTGGCGAGTAGTCTTGAGGTCAGACTTACTCGTGGTTGGAACATCCTCAGCTGAGTCTTTTGGATCTCGCAATAGGGGATGACTCGACTTCATCTTCACCTTCGGATCCCGGAAAATTTACATTAGGATTATCCGGGAGTCGTGAGGAGCACTTATCTCCTTTTTCTGATGGATCAATAATGGCAGGAGGGATGTTCTGTGCCTCGGTCTCTTTACCCCGGGAAGTCTCAACCTCCCGTTGGCCTTCATTACCTCTTTGCGAGTCTCAATCGCAACGAGGCCTTGGACATCCCCTTCCACGATGTCACTTGTCTTGGGGTCTTCGTGGTGGCATCCACCGGAGTCTCAACTCCATGGATTGCACTTTCGCCCGCCAGTGTTAACTCCCGGGCGTTCCTTCTTGTGCCTCGACGCATCGCCGCGCGTCATTGCTGCGGAGAGCGATTGGCACCACTCAGTGAGACAGCCTCAATCGTGTGCGAGCCTCGTTGATGACAACTTGATGTGTATTCTCGTGATTGTTCCTTCTCCACTTCACCTCCGAGATTCATTGTGGAGTTAGGCAGATCTTCCGACCTTGCCGCAATGGAGGGGAGTTCCCACCGGTGGCACACCACCGAGTGACTTGGAATGGGGTCACTCGTCTCCGGACTCCCGGCTATTCCCATTGAGTATGCAGCCATTGGGGCAGGTAGTAAAACACCTTCATTAGGGGTTGGCTCGACTGGGGTCCCCACAATCCCAATTTCATCGCCAGTTCCTTTAACGCCTTCCTCCGAATGAGTCGGGAAGTGGTGGCGCAACAACATAGTGGCAATCTGTTGCACCACTCCCATGGGATCAACTTCCAGCTGTGATGTGGAAGACTCCCCTAGTCCTTCCAACATCCACTGCTCATGTAGGGCTCTGGATTCCCGCATGGCTTGCTGCATCTCTAATTCTTCTCAGAGCGGCGAGGTCCGATCATCATCTTCACTCCCGGAGAAAAATGTCGAGATGAGGATGTGTATGTTCGGTGGTTCCATAAAAAAGGACAAAGATCGGCCTTTTCACGAGCCTCAACTTCCTCTCGCTCTCTCATTCTCCTTGTCCTTGAAGATCTGCAAGATATCCGTGCGCTTCATCCAAAGTTTGGACCACAAGTGCACTCCAAGAAAGTTCAACAGCTTCCTCTTCTTCTTCGATAAACTCGTGTCTTTGGAACGTTCCCTGGATCGACTCAACTTCCACTTCCTCCACTCTCGCGAGGCGATTTTTGATGTCCGGATAAGGTGGGGATAGGATCATCACATCATCATCATCTCTATCATCTTCTTCTTGTCGTCCCTCGTTCTCGGGGATAGAAGGTAGCAAGCTTTGGTGCTCCATACCGTCGCCTTCGCATTGCGGGGATGGGATATAACCTGTCCAAAGCGAGTTTGCTTTCTCGCTACTTCTTGTGTCTCGGTTGTTCGAACTACAATTTTGTCTTGATTTGCCTCTGACGCCTTGAAGCAGACTTGGTTGTTTCATCAATAATTTACGAGACTCTACTTCTCCAGCCCGATCTCCGTTATCTGTTTTTGGTGAGTGGTGACTCGGCCCGGTTTTCAAGCTCGGCACGCTTGAAGATCTTTCTTCTTCTCTTTGTTTGTACCGAGGGACTTCTCGGTTCGGATAAGGTTTCTTCCGAGTCCTGGCGGTGGGGGCCGGTGCCGTCTTCTTCTCCTCGAGGAGCTGGCCGTCGTGGCTTATCGATTCTCCTTTTCTTGACGATCGAGAAGGTATTTGAGATTCCTTCTCCCGGCTGCCAGTGGGCGGAGACACTGCGGGAGGAGCAGTGTGACTTCGGGCAGGGGCGGAGCGATTTCTTTTTTTTCTTTGGGGCAGCGAGCTTCTTAGCGCACCGCGGGAGCGGCCTTCTTTTGAGGAGGGGAGACAGTTGTATCATCGTGGTCACCGATTCCCCCTCACTCGTACGCTCTCTTAGCGTAGGCTCCCTTCTCGTGCGCCCGAGAGGTTTGATCGAAACATCATCTTGTTTACATGGAACGCCTTTCCATGTCGAAGAGGGACTTCCTTTACTTCCATCATTCGCCAATCACCGGCCGTATCCCAGAAACCTCCAAATGTACCATCCTCCTTGAAGGATTTATTCCCACATTCCTCGCAGAGTCTGCTTGTATACAAACTCGCCCAGCTTCACTTTCTTCTCTTCAATGATCGCACCATCACGATCAACTTTGCTGACAATCGGTCAAAGCTCCCAAATTTGATGTCTATGCATTTGGCAACGATGTCCAAGAATTTGTGGTAGTCCTCCTTCAAGACCTCTTATTAGTTGTATAGACTACTTTCAGCGATATAGTGACTTGGCTACTTCCTTCCAAGTAGCGGCCAGTGCGACATCGCCTTCATAGATTTCGGCCTCCTTCCACCGGTAACAAGCGGTGTTCTCGCGGATCCTTGGCGTAATGGTGAACTCCTTTCCATGAATAGAGGACTTGATGCCCTCATCGTGAACCTCAACGTTCACGTAGAACTCGCGACCTCTTCTACGTAGGTCATTGGGAACTCCATCGTCAAAAATGGTCTTAATCCCGATTTTCCGTTTCTCAAAGAATCTTCTTCACGAGGATGTCGTCGGACCCTTGTTTAACCATACCATCGAAGTCCACAAAGAGACCCGGTGTGGATTTGCTTTCCTAGTTTGACAAAATCATGAGTAGATGCCATTTCGAGATGTTTTACCGAACGAAACTTGAAAACTAAACGAGGATTGATAGGGCTTTGAGAGAAAATTTTTGCTTTTGCTTTCGAGAGAGATGAACAGTTTTGGGTAAAGTGAGTGAGAAACGGACGAAAATGGTTTAAGTATGGTTTATGAAAGGACGTGCGGGTAGTTTTTGAAATTTGATCAAGATCAACGGCTTAGATCTTGCACGCCGATTAGCATTTAAGTTCTCGCATTTAATGCGGCAAAGATTTATATCCAATCATAAGCTTGGTGTGCGGCTTTTTTGACCACACGTCATAATTATGCTGATGTCATTCTTAAAAACATTCCCGCTTAGTAAAAACGACCGCGTTTTTGTCACTTTGCTTATAAATGACTCGACTTACTCCTTAGTCAATTCAATCCTTCTTCTCGCTATTCTCTTGTGACTCACGGTCCGCTAACTCCAAGATGCACCGACTTTTCCGATACTGGTGATTCACTTAGCTGAATTACGAGTTCACCTCTTTTTCCTCTTTTCATGTTTTCATCTCTTTTCTTTAAGTCTTCTGAGTGTCAACTCAGCTCAATTAACCCTAATTCATGCTTGAGTTCTTCAAATCTTGACTCACATAATGATTTTGTGAAAATGTCAGCCAATCGTTTATCGATTGAAATATATTCCAAGGTGATGTCCTTCTTTTCAACATGATCTCTTATGAAGTGATATCTGACATGAATGTGCTTTGTTCTTGAATGCAACACAGATTTTGAATGATTGCAATTGCACTTGTGTTATCACACATAATTGGAATTTCTTTTTCCTCAACCTCATAGTCTCTCGCCTTGTTGTCTCATCCATAAGACTTGGGCACAACAAATGCCCGCAACTATGTATTCTCGCCTTGTTGTGGAGGTGGCTATTGAATTTTGCTTCTTGCTAAACCAGAAATTAGCCTATTTCCAAGCATTTGACATGTGCCTCGAGGTGATCTTCCCCCAACTCTACATCCAAAGATAGTGAGTCTCAATAACCAATTAGCTTGAATCCAACTTCCTTTGGATACCATAAGCCAACTTCTTGGCTTCCTTTCAAATATCTCAAAATTCTCTTGGTTGCAAATATGTGGCTTTCTTTTGGAGCAGATTGAAATCTTGCACATACACCTACAAAGAAAGGTGATGTCCGCCCGCTTGATGTGAGATAGATCAATGATCAATTAAGTGCTCAGTATCTTGTTTGATCTACGAGCTTGCCATCTGCATCCATATCTATTTTGACCGATGTATTCATTGGTATTTTCATAGAAGACTTCTCTTCCATACCGAATTTCTTCATTAAATCTCTCGTGTATTTTGTCCGACTTATGAAAGTTCCATCCTTCAAAATTTGTTTTCACTTGAAGTCAAGGAAGAATGTCGGCTCTCCCATCATGCTCATTTCGAATTTGCTTTGCATGAGATTTGAAAATTTATCACACACGACTCTTTGTTTGTGGATCCAAAGATGATATCATCCACATATATTTGAACAAGCAAAGATACTCTTCCTATCTTGAATTCTCAAGAGTGTTACGTCCACTTTGCCTTTTGTGAATCCGTTCTCGATCAAGAATTGTGACAATGTATCATACCATGCTCTGGTGCCTGTTTCAACCCATATAGAACTTTCTTGAGTTTGTATACTTTATCTCCAAGAGTCTTCTGCTCAAATCCTGGAGGTTGTTCAACATACACTTCTTCTTCCAATAAACCATTAAGAAATGCACTCTTTACATCCATTTGATATACAATAAAGTTCTTGTGAGCTGCATAGGCAAGAAACATCCTTATGGCTTCCAATCTTGCCACAGGAGCAAATGTTTCATCAAAATCTATCCCTTCTTCTTGGCAATATCCTTTGGCTACCAACTTGCTTTGTTTCTTACCACAGAACCTTCCTCATTCATCTTGTTTCTGAACACCCATTTAGTGCCAATAACATTTTGATGGGTAGGTCTTTGAACCAATTCCCACACTTTATTTCTTTCAAACTGATTCAGCTCTTCTTGCATAGCTTGAATCTAATGTGTGTCATCCAATGCTTGAGACACATCTTTTGGTTCTATTTGTGAGATGAAGCATGTGAACATTGCTTCTTGTTGAGTTCTGGATCTCGTTTTGACACCTTCTCTTACATCTCCAATGACTAGTTCTCGGTGGATGGTCTCTCACCATCTTACATCGTGTTGGAGTAAGTTAGCTTTGATTGATCGTCTTGCACCGTGTTATTTTGATCACTCTCTCATCATCACTTAGCCGCAAATTTTCCGGTACTTTTGAGACTCGGCTATCTCATCTTCTTCTCGGGTTTATAATTCCAAATTTTGACTTCAACATAGGGACTCTTCGCATGGTTGGTTGATTCAACTTATCGGTGACTCTTCAATGTCTTTTCCATTTACATTGGGCTCATCGAACACCACATGGATGGATTCTTCGTAACCATAGTCCTCTTGTTGAGTACTCAGAGGCTTTGCTTTTAGTTGAGTATCCCAAGAAGATACCTTCATCGCTTTAGCATCAAAAGCCTTTAAATTATCTTTTCCATTGTTATGGATGAAGCATTTGCATCCAAATATTCTAAAATATACAACATTTGGCTTTCTCCTGTCCAAATCTCATAGGAGTCTTTGTCATTTGTCTGTTTATCATGCATCTATTTTGAGTATAGCATGATGTGTTTATTGCTTCACCAAAATCTTTTAGGTAGCCCCGCACTAACATGGTCCTTTGCCGCTTTTTAAGAGTTCTGCTGTTCCTTCTTTCTACAACTCCATTTTGTTGTGGAGTCCTTGTCAGAGATAATTCATGACCAATACCATTTTCAATGACAAGATCGAGTGATTATACCATTGACAAACTCGGTTCCTCTGTCGATCTTATTTTGATAACGGTTTGACTCTTCTCATTTTGGATTCTTTTCATCGATTGTGGTAGTTTTCGCAGAGTTTCTTTTCTTCTTACACATGAATATTGTCCATGTATATCTTGAGTAGTCATCTACTACCATCAAGGTGTATTTCTTCCCACTTATGCTAGGTGTTCAACTGGACCAAATAGATCCATATGTAGCAGTGCAATATTCTAGTTGGAGATGGACATGTCTTTTCTTTGAATGATGATTTGATTTGCTTTCCCATCCGCATGCATCACATACACTTTCCTTCTTGTACAATCGAAGTCCGAAGTCCTTCTACAAGATTGCTCCTGGCAAGCTTGTTAATTGTTTTGAAATTTAGGTGACTCGACTTTCTGTGCCACAACCAACTAGATTCGGATGTGCTCTTTTGCTAGCAGGCAAGTGCTTGGTGTTGCGATTGACCAATCTACCACATACATGTTCTTTTGTCGCATCCTCGCAAAGACAACTTCATTGGATTCTGTCCTTGATTTGGCATATACCCATGTTGAATCCAACATTACAACCCTTGTCACAAAGTTGGTGATGCTTAGCAAGTTGAAGTTGAGTCCTTCAACATATGCAACATCCGAGATTTCTAATCCATTTTTCTTGATGGATCCAAAGTGCCCCTTATTTCTCCTGGAGCTTCATTTCCTCCAAATATGACTTTTGCACCTCGACTTCCTTGAATTTTGACAGATTTTTCTTGTTTCTGTCATATGTCCGAACAACCACTAACCATGTACCAGGTTCCTTGGCACTCACTGCTCCTTGAACCCGCAATCAAGGATATTAGATTTTAGGTACCCATACTTGCCTGGTCCCGAGGGGTTAGTATTATAAGATGATCCAACCAAATTATAGCCAAATGATTTGACTCTAAGAGGTTTCCATCTATCGATGCCATAATCATAATTAACTTTAGCAAATTGCTTGGGGGTTCTAGGTTCATACATTTTTCTCTTTTGTCTGTATGCTGTGAATATGTTTTAGCAATTGTTGTATTTGGGTAGTTGTGATATCTCCGAGTGTAGTGCCTAGGTGCATAAATGTCTTTGATGATAGCTCTTATGCCTTTGGAATGGCCTTTGTTGAGTTTTAGGCCTTTGCCATTTGTGCTTATATTCCATAGATCTTTGCCGATAGTTAACATTATTCCAATCAGCTTGCTTGGGTAGTTTATACCATTCCCATCATATATATTTCTTTTATAGAATTTCTGGACTTTTGGTAGCTCTGTTTCTTCTTTATAGAGTATTTCCTATTTGGAGTTTCTTTGAGGAACTCGGTGGATTTCTTCTCGCTTGTCCTCTCAAAGACACTCAACTCGGGCACTTTTCCTTTTCCTTTATAACCAAGGCCAGTTTGCTTGTGATTGTGCTTTGGAATAAATGTGTGTGCACCATTTGGAGTTTTGGATTTTTGAGATACTTCATTACTTGAAGATCCTTTTTCCAAAATCACTTTTGGAGCTTGACATAGCACGAGGAATTAAATCCTAAGCCTGTCTTGTCTCCACATTCTCTTTGACTCATAATAAGGTCATCCAAGGATTTAGATGCCTTAGTGAATGAGGCAATCACATTTTTGAGGTCATTCTCCTCTTTTCTATAAAGATATTTCTCGCTATTAACTTAGCATTTTCGGCCTTTTTAGACTTTTATTCTCATCAGCTATTTGACTTAGAGTACTCGGCTCCTTAGTCACCGAGAGTTTTAACTCTTGAGTAGGCTGTTTTCCTCATTTAGTAGTGTGTGTGAGGATTTAATGTGTTCAAAGTCTTTCATCATTTTGCCTAATGAATCATAAAGATCAGTGGGTGATGAAGTGTGTGTGTCACGATCACTATCACTAGAATACGAGTGTGATGAGTTAGAGTGTACCTCATCTTCTTGGTCAGTTGGTCTTGTTCCTTGGCCATTAAACGGATCAGGCTTCTTCGAGTCACTTGAGTAGTCGAACTTCACTACTCTCGAATCACCGTGTCTTTTGACTTGGTTGTCTCAGCGAGTCTCTGCGCACCAACATTGCCTTTTTCTTTTCTTGTCTTCTTTCTCTCAAGACCTTTCTTTCCTCTTCATTCTTGTATTTGTTGACTACAAGATATGGGCAATCATTGGCATAGTGACCTGGTTGTCTGCCAAAGATAGATTTTCAACCTTTTGATCGACTCTTTCCATTCTTGGATTGTCACTCTTTGATATTCAACTTTTTGATGCTCGCTCTCTTGGTTGGCCTATCTTCCCTTGACTTGGAGCCGAGTGTCTTCCGGAGGATTCGCTCTTGCCACTCTTGTAGTTCTTATTGAAGAACTTGTTAAACCTTTTAACCATCGGGGCTATTTCTCTTGGTCAACCTGACCTCGGCTCTCTTGCCATCCTTAACAATTAGAGGAGTTGTTTTTAGGCACATTTGTCTTCTCTTGGTCTTTTCTCCT